>JANHGN010012127.1:63497-91170 GCA_024605025.1 Megaceryle maxima
CATAAAAGTTGAACAGAAAGTCAATTTTTTCATCCCCCTGTGAAATTGGTTTTTTTTTTTTTTTTTTTTTTTTTTTTTTTTAAAGCAGATCAGAATAAAAACAGTAGTAATCTTTAACAGTTGACCTGCTGGTGAAAGAAAATATTTTCTCAGGAAAACTGATCAAACTTTTTATTACCCTCTTGGATATATTAGCAATTTTTGTGTTACATTCATGGTTACTTAATATTTGCCCAAAATTACTCTCAATAAGACTGTATTGATCTAAGGTACCCAATGGATGGAGGATAACGTCAGTCTCTGTAATAAACAGTGGAGACCAATGTGGCCAATATTCCTACTTTCTGAACCTGCAAGCTTGCTGACCATTTATATGGTCATAGCTGGGACTAATTCCATTGCAAATCTAAAGTCAGATTCCAAACTTCTACTAGCCCTTCCTGTACGTCAATTTTTTGAAGGCAACAGATTACATTAGGGAACTGATGTGAAATAACTCATCCCTTGTGCTCTCTCTACTGCAAATATCCAACCCTGTACCCCTTACAGATGTAAGGAATGCTGCAAACACAGTGCAGATATCATTATAGCAAGTTGTCACAGAGGTCAAGTTCTTGCTGACTTCAATCTTTTCCAAAATTATATTCCATCTCTTCATATAAGTGGACGTTTTTCCGTTACAAGTCTACAACAGATGGCTAAAAATTATATTCTGGACAAGACATTCTCAGCTTTCTCAGCAAACCCTAGTACTTGCTATTGATCCTTGTGTTGTGTCCCAGAGAGACTTCTGAAAAATCTGGTAACACTTGAAAAAAAAAATTCAACAGTGCAAGGACTGATGAGGGGATTTATCTCAAAGAATATTTGGGTCATATCAAGGTTCCCTGTTCCAAAAAGCTATAGTGATAACAAATATAATGTAGGGATTTGCATTTCTCTAGAAGTAATAACTATTGAAGTAATAGAGTTATAAGAGTTTGAATCTGTACTAGGAATGAATGAATACAGACATTTCCAGAAGAACTTCAATATCTGAGAATGCCAGCAATTCCATTGTATCTTCTTGAGGTCCTAGTACGGTGCTTGTTAGATCATCCCATTGCCTTGACCAGGATTCATCTCTCCTAAATAGAACTATCTAAAAGGACAGTGTCAAGGCTTGATGACAAGGGCATAATTGGCTGTTTATATTCGGTACCCATTTTAACATGGGATAGCTTATCTCCTAGAAAAGTGTCCCCATTGGTTATAGAGCAATTGATGAATTTAGATGAAAGAGCTAAATGAATTAACACTAACCATACCAGAAAGGTGCATTCTTCCCTCTTCTTCCAAAAGAAAGGAATATATAGTGTGCAACAGGCATTTTTAATGTATAGCTTTATGAGCTTGTTTTGGCTGGGGATTATGTTTATTCTGCTTTGCTTTCAAATTTTAATAATAGAAAAGAAATTCAAGGAATACCTTTACACCACTACCACAATATTATGGTTATTTCTGCTCTTTGGGAGCAGCTTAATATTTAAGTGAATATTATTATGAATATGCACTTAATATTTTTGGATGCTGGAGGTAACTATAGACATTCATTTCACAGGATGTGGATAAAAGAACATTCAATATGCCTTATAGAAATTAAAAGAGCACATGTAAATTCATTTTGTTCTTATACTATTATATTCCATGTGCAAGTAGTTCATTGCATTTGCTAATTTATAAGAAGCAGAGAAGTTTTAGAGTTGGGAACTATAAATACTCTTTAGTTTTATTTTGCTTGTGACAGATGATTCACTATTTGTTAGATTAATGTATTGTCTTCAAAGCAAGTAATTCATATTGTTGTACATTGCTCTAATAAAGGTTTTACTACCTTATCAACTCTGCCACACTCAGCAGTTGATTTCTGTTTTGTCCATGGTTTTAGATAATTGCTGCCTGCTACTGCTGTCTCAAATAAAGCTGGACTGAGCTTTTAGACGCATAACTTCTACATTATAGAGTCTGGAGAGATGTTCTCCCTTGGGCTCAGGGGAAGAGCATTATGAGAATCTTGTGCTCCATGTAACCCCAGCCCACACCAAGTCAGATCCTGCTTAGTTAAGTAAAGCCTGGGTGCTAGCTCTGTTATTACAGTTCTGCTGCCCTGTTATGAGTGGCTGGCAGCTGAATGGGATATTGTTAGCACCATGGGCAGGAACCCACACGCAGCCATTTTGGAGTCAGTTTCCACCATCCGCACATAACCAGCAGTGAGGAATGCATTAGCCTCACTGCTCACACAGCTGCCTAAAGTCACAGGCTGGAGAAGACCACACAGGAAAAGTTAAACTAAGAGCTGGATAGTGTCTTTAGTAGGATAAGGCTGTTTAATCCCCTCTGATTTAGCAGTTCCTAAATAGATCCCCCAGCTGGAGCTTGACTAAGAATTAAAAATTAAACAAGAGATGGTGAGGGGGTTTTTTTATCATTGTGAAGGAAGACATTGACATTCTGATCTCTCATGCCAGGAGAGTGTATGCAGGGAAGCATTTGCAGGCAGTGAAACAAGACAAGAAGCATAGCCCCGCATTCCAGCAAGTGCTTTCTTCACTATGTGAAATGGCCATGGTCCTATCATCTGTCCCTTGTACTTTACTGATGATCTCTTTTAATTATAATGGGCAAGGAGCCTGGGAGGGAAGAAAGTTAAGCTGTCCAGGAAAACCTTTCTTTTAGAAAGAACAAAAAAAGCCAACAATGAAGCTCACCTTTTTAGACAGTGATTTCCTGAAGCTCTTTCAGAAAAGGACTAAGAAATACATCCCATTCTTCTCCAGGAATTATGAAGTCTTTGGCTATTATAAAGTGTCATTAAGCTGTCATCAGCTAGAGTCAAATGCAATATACAAATATCAGTTGTGTGGTTTGCATTTGATTCTCATAAAACAGCTGTGTGTTTGGGCGATTTTCAATGAGAGGGAATTTTTTGTTGTCAGGGGCTAACATTTCTATTGAACATATCACAGGAGAGGTCATGGCATCATCATTTGAGTGTATGATTATCTTTATAGAGCTTAAAGTGTAATTTCATTGCTACATATGTACAACCTTAGCTGTGTGATAAGCAACTATTCCTCCAATAAAAGCTGATAAAAACTAAAGTAATATACAGTTCAGTAGAAGATTTCTTCCAAAATCTTTACCTTTATTAAAAAACTTGAAGAAGCTTGACTTTTGCAAAAAATATTCAGCTTAGTTGCAACCGTAATTGACAATTTTCCTCTACTGGAGAAATTATTAATCTAATTGCTTAAAGACAACATACTAAGAAGTTTTTAATTGTAACTACCTATTCAATATAAAACTCAGAAAAATAGCATAGTTATTCATATTCCTGGTGTTCTGCAGATGTATTATCTCCATGTATTGCCTAACCACCTTTCTTTTGGACATTCAAGAACAAATATTTCTATTTTTACTGTCATCTTGGAGGAGAGGAGACTGAAAAAAGACTCTATAAACAAATACTGTTATTCTCATGCCTGCGTTTTTTGAGATTTTTGTTCAAAGACTACAACAGTGATGAAGTCCACAGGGTACAATCATTTCCTGTTGCTCTCAGTTTTCATCTAAGACAAATAGTCTGTCTTCCACAAGCTAATAGGACAAGAGCGGCAGTTAAAAGCATATGATGTATAAAGATAAGAGATCCTGATAGTCAGTAAAATTTATCACACAACACTATTACCTTATTACATTATTCTAGCAGAAAAATGGTAGTTTTCAAGTAGTCCTCTTTCTTTTGCTGTTTTTAAGACCTTCAGTTACATGTGTTGTTCACTATCCCAAGAGAGAAAGAAGTTGCCTTCATTAGTGTCATGCTGTATTGACACTTGTTGCCACCTTGTGCTCCAGCAATCAATTCTGTAAGGAAACATCCAAACTACTTCCCAAAAGCAAACATAGGATGCGCTTGGACCTGCATGTCAGCACAGAACATGTGTCCAATTAGTGAGAAATTTGGAGAAGTGATATTTCTCTTG
This sequence comes from Megaceryle maxima, assembly GCA_024605025.1. Lineage (NCBI taxonomy): Eukaryota > Metazoa > Chordata > Aves > Coraciiformes > Cerylidae > Megaceryle > Megaceryle maxima. The sequence goes on from JANHGN010012127.1 coordinate 67,523, forward strand.
TTCTCCCAGAATCTAACATCTGGAACTAAAAGGTCAATGAACTGTTATAGCTAAATTTATCTTATATATACTTGCCAAATTTCCTAAGGTATTCTTTTTGTCATATCTGCAAGAACATGTCAAAAGAGAGCTTACTCTGACACTGATTGAGAGTTTTTGACTTAAATTTTAAATGCATATGAAAGAAAGTGATTTATACACCTTTTTCATTACCTCAGGGTACACCTTGCTTAGCTTCATGTTTGCAAAAGTTTTGCAAACACTATGTCTTTTGTGATTTTTACAAAAACACTCTTTGTGTGTTTGATAAATTTAAGAAGACATGAATACAGGTGTTATTGGAGCCATAATTAATGACTGTCATTACATTGTCAGCAGCTATCAGATTTTCAGTGCATTTCAGGAGTAAGAGATTGGTGGTGCTCATCTTGCTAAGCATCAGAGGGAAAAAGCTTTTAGATGCAGGTAGAAACTCTGCTATTTTCTTTGGCATCATGTCATCTGGTGAATATTTCTTTTAATGATGTTGTGATGCTGTGATGTAAGTGGCTATTACAGTTTCTTGATAACCCACTGAAATTTTCTGAGCACTAACTTTGTCCATGCCCCTAGAAACATCTCTTCCTTGCTCACTTAAGCATTATATAAATAACTTCATTTTCTTAATTTACATCTGCAATAACAGTTGGGATTAACAGGTAACACAAAGTTACAGATGTCAGGTAATTTACAAAACAGTCCTCAGAATTTTTATATGGGACTTTTAAAGATGGTATAAGTATATAAACCTTTACCACTCTTTGTATGGAGCCATAGAGCTCAAACAAAATTCCTTTGAGATAAGTTCTGGCATACATCTCCAGAACTGTCTGTAAATATATGCCAGTGTTTGGTGATCTCAGACAATACTTTAATGCTTACCCAGACAGAGTTACAGAGATCACTGCATGAAGGTTTCTGTGATCTGTACATCATTGCTGGGCAATCACTGGCTAGCCTACAGTAATGTCCCTGCCTGAAAATGCCAAATCAAAATGAGACAACTGAAGAAGAGGTGGATGGGTGGTGCTGCCTCACTTCACATCCTGACCACTGTTTTAGTCATCTATATGAATCTCAAAACTTTCCATTACCTCATTACATTTAAAGTGTTCAGAGACTGGTTAAACCCAAAGAAATATTTGGCTTCCCAAATATAGCTTCCTAGTACAACACAATGGTATAAGTTGTCATTTGAGAACTAAATACTGATGTTGACTTTAATGTTGAAATTCCCATTGATTTTAATGAGATCATATCTGAGCTCTTGGGGCTAGGAAGAAAGAAAGAAGTAAGTTTAAGATCTCCTTTTGCTTGGAAGTCAAGGTTTTTATGGTTTTTATAGGATTCTCTAAAGCACTGATCTAATAGCACCTTATCCCATAGTAGAGCTTATGTCAGTCAGTGCAGCTGTACAAAGACTGCTTTGAGTCACATGCCAGGAATTAGCTGAAAATGAAGTGTCAGTCATCTAACTGTGTCATTTGTTTAGCCTGCAAGCCAAAAAAATATTCTGATGCTGTTCACAGAGGAGGAATAATATTTTGCACACAGTTCACATTTTGTTCTCTTCATTGTCACAGCAGCTGACTCTGAATGACATCTGGTTTAATTGCTCTGCACAATTTCTGAACATATAAAGTTCTTTAGCTTTTGTCCCTATGCATCACTACACCAAGCTTTATAAAACAAACAAATATTTGGGTGGGGTATGTAGCGATGCAGTTCAATTTCAAATAAGGTAAGAATGCTTTCAACCGCAATCAATTCCTAACCATCCGGCTTTATTCAGCTATCACCTGTGGTATGCTTTTATATGTTCAACAATCTGTCTCTGTCATAACCACAATATCTTGGAATACTACCATTTTTACATTTATCAACACTTTGAAACTAACTTATTTTCTTTCCTGGAGGAGAAAGACTAGGAACAGTTTCTCCATGTAACACAAACAGCTGTGGCCTTTCAGAGCTTCAGAACATTCTGTTTGTTATAAAGGAAAATGTATATGCAGAAAATATAAAAAGGTAGCTGAAAGACACAATTAATTTGTAGCAGAAGCTACATAAAAAGATATCGCATTTTCTCAAGCAGAAAAGCAAGAAAAATCTGAAATCCAATAAATAACAGACAAAGCAAATTTGTTTAGTAGCCTCACTTAATAGCTTTGAAAATGTTCATAGAATAGTCTAACATAACACATCATTTTAGGCATATAGCTGTAGTCCAGTGTTTAAGAGCATCAGACACTTTTCAAAATCTAACAACCCTTTCCAGACGCAACAAATAATTTTCATAAGTTGTATGAATATTTAATTACCCACACAGAGGTTAATGAGAACCCCCATAAAAAACTCTGTGAGATCGCTATGTGCAATCCTAGCAGAAGGACATAATACCAACTATCTTTTGAATTTGACTCACTATCCACTCTAAGAACATCAATTTGAGCAGTTGTCCTCTTCTGTTTGTAATGGTCCCTGAAAGAAAACAAAAAAAACACCACAAAAAACCCCCACCATAATCAAGTTTTACCATTTTGTTTTCCTCCCAGGGTAGTTGAAAAGGAGAAAAGGGGAAGAGGAAAGATTAACACTTTTTTCCCTTATTAATCTGAGTTTCATCAGTATTAATCTGAGTTTCACCAGGAAATAAAGATAATCAGAGAATAAAACTTAAATAGACTGGAACTATATGATAATTAAATATATTCCAGACAAAAATATGAGCATTTGAATATCCCACCATGTAAGAAAATAAAGAAAAAACCGCACAACTATGAAAGCTAATAATAAGGAACTAAGAATGAGAACAAAGACTCTAATGTAAAACCTTTTCCACTCATCCAGTTGTTCATAGGATAGCATCGCAGTCAACAAGACATCGGAGATCCATTTGCTACCGGGAAGGAGGGGAGAGAGGGAGGGAGGGAAGGAGAGTATCAGTAGTATTCCTAGCTGTTTGGTAATAAATCAAGACTTTTGGATTCACAGATACTATTTTAGTTTAAAAGTTACAAACCTTATTTTTATTTAGAAATAGATGTTTAGCATGTATCAGTGGAGGAATGTGTAAGATACATAAGAAGGTTGTGAATGTTTAGTCTCATTTAGGTGAGTTCCAGTAGACCAATCCATTAACACAGGACCTGGTAGAATTGAGGCTATAAGTACAAAAACACTCAGGGATTTCACTGTAGGTTAATCCTGAACATAGAGATACCCATATGCCTAACTCCGACTCACTTTAGTGGAATCTGGATGTGTTAATTTAAACACATCCCCTTGAGAATATTCCCCAATATGTCGGATTTCCAGTTATCACATTTCTTTTCTAGTACTAAATTGACACCTTCCTCCCCAGAACCTAAGGGATGTCCAAGTTCTTTGACTTAAGACGGTGGAATTTTTACTTTGAATATGATTAAAAAAAACAAAACAAACAAACAAACAAACAAAAACCCCAAAACAAAACACCAAACTCAAAAATTTATATGGTTGTGTTTCTTGTTATTATTTTTAAACTGACTGCTGAGAGATTTAGTTAACAGCTGTTTATTCTGCTTTTTAAGTAGGACCATATGACACATTTCCCTAGTCTGGCATAAAATGCACTCTCTTGTCTCAGCAATTCCTTTGTGCTCACAGTGGTTTGCACCTGTTACTCCAAGAACCCTCATGCTAGAAAATCTTAGTATTCTGTGAGCCCATAGGACTGCTTAAATTTAATTTTTGGTTACATGCATAGAGAGTGCATACTGTTTTACACAGTGTGTTTATTAATTTGAGCTTTTTTTCTCCCTCCTGATTAAGTTTTTCCAGTATGAGAAAGGTCCCCAGTGTATTTCAGAATTAGAAAACCCACACTATAACAGTTTGTGTACTATAGCAACTGAAAATTAACCTCTCAGGGCTCAGTAAACTGTCACACTTAAAATGGTTTCCAAACATCTTAAATAACCTCAGACTTTGCCTGCGGAATAGCTATCAATTTTAGAACTGCACTAAAATGGGAGTTGATCAGGAAAATCTAATTTAGTTTTCTTTGGTCTAATCTACTTATCAATCTTTGTATTTGCCAAATTTAATGAAGAAACATTTCACACTACTTTTTTTTTTTTTTTTTTTTCTCTCTCCAACATACTGCCAAGTAGTCATGTATATGCCTATTGAAACATAATTTTTTTGAACAGATTTTAGACTGTTGATACAGAAAGTGCTGTCTTGGGAGAATAGACAATTAGTAAGTAGACATGCAGAGGACTTGGTCCTCAAGTGACAAAGTTGAGCACATTCTAATGGTTGGAAGTTATGTATTCTTGGCAAGGAGGAAAAGAGAAAGGTGTAAGATGCTGATCAGATTATTCAGATATATTGACACAGTTGTATCTGAAGTTAATTGATTACTGTCACATATTAATTAATTTAGGGTAATGAGAAGTTGTTTTGAACAAAAAATGGAATCTTTGTATTAAAAAAAAGTTAAGCCAAACTTTTTTTGGCAGTGTCAATACTTTTCTTTCAAAATTCAAAAGGTTTTTGAAAGCAATTCATTCTTAAAAAGCCTCAGCTTCAACAGCTTGCCATTTTCCAAAGGAAAGTGTTTCGTCCCAGAGTTCTCCAACATCTCTAGACATTTCTCTAGTGTTAGGCCAGCACATATGGGAAGTGTACATTTCCACTGGCTGCATCAAAAATTGGTTTCAGGACACAGATGTTTGCAGTACAATAAAACTACTAATTTGTATTTGAGTATTAACTTATTTTCAGATCTTCCATTGTGGAAAAGTACACTTTCTCCAATTTTCCATCTTCCCTCTTTATAACAACACTGGTTTGCTTTTCCTGCCAGAGTTGTATCATCATTAAGAACCCAAGTTAAATAAATCCCTAACTTTTCAGAAGTTTTATCAAAAACCCAACTTTTCCGTATTGCCAAAAATGTAGAATTCTGCATTCCATCCATTCAGTAAATTATACTCCACTTTATGAGTACCTGTGAAGGAATAGATTGAAAGAAAGAGAAGTTGTATCTTAGTACAAGTCAATTCTGTATTCTGTTTAGTTCATAAGACTCCTGAGTATTTCATATTTCATTCTTAAAGCCTGCATTGTCAATTGCTTAGATAACAAGCCTGACTTCAGTAGTAGTTTCACATTTCTCAGGGAAGATGTTTCAATTATTTTTTCTGTCTCATGCATGGTGCAGGATCTTAAGACCATGATTTAATGTCTCTTTCAATTATTTTTGAATATGTGTGAACTAGGGCTTTTATGTCATTCCAGTTTAGCATTTAATGCTTAAAGATATGTTCTTAGGGTGAAACTTTTGATACACAGATGCCACTACAAATTTTGAGACAGATTCAGTGAAGCTGGTTTGTCAGTTTCTGGCCAGGCAGACCAGCCTGGCTGGAGTTTTTTTCATTCTTTTTTGTGGACTTCTTACATAGAAACACAACGTAAACACTGAGAAGTTTTATTTCTGATATAGAGGTTCCAAGTGAGTTCAGATGAATTCAGGCCTTTTAGTCCAGGTCTTTTATACTATAATTTCTGGGGAAGTTCAATGACTGGGCCCAGATATCCTGGTTTTGGAAGGACATGGACCTGATGGAGCAGGTCCAGAGGAGGGCCGTGAAGATGATCAGGGGGCTGGAGCACCTCTCCTATGAGGACAGACTGAGGGAGCAAGGATTGTTCAGTCTGGAGAAGAGAAGGCTTCAGGGAAACCTTATAGCAACCTTCCAGTACCTGAAGGGAGCTTACAAAAAGACTGGAGAGGGCCTGTTTACAAAGGCCTGGAGTGAAAGGACAAGGGGTAATGGTTTCAAATTAGAAAGGAGTGGATTTAGATTAGAAATAAGGAGGAAGTTCTTTACAACAAGAGTGGTGGAGCACAGGAACAGGTTGCCCAGGATGGTGCTTGAGGCCCCATCCCTGAAGACATTCAAGGTGGGGCTTGACAGAGCTCAGAGCAACCTGCTCTAGTTGAGGATGTCCCTGCTCTCATCAGGGGGGGGTTGGACTAAATACCTCTAGAGGTCCCTTCCAAACCAGACATCTCTATGTTTCTATGAAGATGTATCTCTGCACTGCAGGCAGAAGACCTTCTCTACCTATAAGATCGAGTGTGTCACACAGACACTAAATCAACACTCTTACAAAAGTTAATCCTTTCTGAAGATTGTTAATTCTGAGAGGCATTTCAATATTTATCTCTTTTTCCACCAGATCAAATAATTTCAGGTCTGTGGGATAAACCTCTAGTCCAAGTAAAACCAACATCACTGATAGTTAAACTCAGTTTAAGTCCTTTCATCAGCGTCAATATGATTTGCCATGCACTTTACTGCCTGCTTCATCAGTAATAAACACTGTGGATACTTCCCAGAGCAGAAAGCAGAAATACAGTTTATTTGGAATCTGATGGGGTTTTTAAGTTTCTTATGCAATAACAATGCAGCTGGAAGTTGTATGCAGAGTTGCTGGATTAATTTCCCATTGCAAATTGATTCCAGTTTTTACAAGCATCTCACACTTTTATTATAGCCTAAATGTTCTGTGTGAGATATTAATACATTAGAATCAGTGAATGATCTGCAAAACTGTTCCCATTATTTTATACTTGATAGACAGAGATTGTTGCAGAATGAATCAGTTCAGCAAAGATTGATTGCTGGATACAGATCTCTTTTCCACCGGTCAGAAAATGATGGGCAAGATCCATGCCTGCCTGTAAAATGTGTTTTCAAGTGAGTCATTGAAATTACTTAGGGAGTCTGTGGAAAGAGGTAAGAAATTTCAAAAGACAGTCCTTGACATCTGAGACACTGGTCTTCAGAGGCAGCAAGTCATCTTTTGGAGGCAACTGTGGACTAGAGTCAAAAAAACCCCCAAAACCAAAAAACTACCAACAAAAAAGATCAGTTAGATATCTCACTTCCATGAAATTCTGCAAAGTCGTTACACACACTGTTACTTCCTTCTCATATGCAGCCTGAAAATAAAGACAACATGTCATGTATACAAAATTATTCTTACCATGTCTGCTTTGTACAGAAAATTGCATGTTTTTCGCCAAATGATCCCAGAATATTTCACAGTGATATCAGGTGCACTGTTACAAGCTACCTCCACCACTGTACATATTAAGACTTGAACAGACATTAACAAAGTTGTAGCTCTGATGAATTCGTTGTAGTGCACCTCTTTTACCATTGATGGACTCTCATCCTCTGAACAGACTTTCTTTCCCCATTAGAAGCTGGGAGCTTTACAGTTAACTACAGAAAAAATTTATTAATTCTTGAACTGAAAACCAGAACAGATTCTATGCATGGGAAAATGACTCCCCAGTTGTAAAGAATCATTCCTGAAAGCTGCAGCTGTAATTGCTTCAGAATGGTATTGAGAACATACAAAATAATCTTCACATTTAAGCTATAGAGACAAATCATTAGAACAAATCAGAAAATATGTAATACAAGGCAAAGTTTCCTTCTGAGGTCTTCTACATGCATTCCAATACTGTTGAAGGAGGCAATTTTCCCTTACTTTTCAAGGACACAAAGAAATTCCAGATGGCAATAGGCTAATTGTGAATGAAGTCCAAATATAAACCAGTGGGAAAGGTGCAATCACAAAACAATCAGACATGATTCCATTACAATCCTGCGGCTAATGCTTCACTGATTCATCACATCCTGACTAAGGATATTGCCACAGATGTTTTGAGCAATGAGGAAAAATCTCCACAGGGGCTCAGCAGGAGAGTGGCCAGGTTGCAGTTTTGGCGTGCATTACAGCAGTGCCGTGTCGACCATTCCAACCACTTGTTGGTCCCTACAGTCTTTGTCCCCCTCTGTGCTACTCCAGCCACTTCATCTATTAATTTGTGAACCTTCTTTCCTTTCTCGCTCCCTACAGACTTATTAGCAAAAGCTTTTGTACAGTTTGGAAAAGCTTTCAGAGATTCTGAATTATTGGGGTTCTGATGAGGGTCTTTTTGCTTGTATATCTTATTGATTAAGTTCTCACACAATTGCAAAAAGTTGGTAAATCTCAGATAAGATCAACATTGTCCTCTTTACATTGTGAAACCTGGACATATCTTTACTTTTACAAGCGGTAATTTCTGTTGACTGCATTTACAGATGAGTTATAGTCCCCAACTCTAATTACATTCCATGTAATCATCACAGACTTAAATTCTAGTTAAATGGTTCCATCCAGCTTTCCCAAATGTTGACTTTGATGCACATCCATTATTTTCTAGCTCACACTACTTATGAGTCATCTATTACTGTAAATGAAAAAAAAGTAAACTAAGACAACAATTATTTTATAAACTCTTTTCCTATCTGGATTTCCAGAAAGAAAATTTATTTCCAAACATCCTTCTCCAGGGCAACTATAAAAGTAGTAGCCTTTGAGATATATATATATATATTTCTCCTATATAATCTGCAAGATTTTACCGCAACTTCTCACTAATTACATGGATCTTTGCCTCTTACAAGCTGTACTAAAATCAAAGACTGTCTAGAAAATGTCTTGAAGCTTCAACTTTTTTCTTAGTTTGGCTGTGAAAATTAACACATTATTTTTTTCCTGTCCTTGGATTTAACTTGAACTGATTAAACCTCACAATCTTTCATGCTCTATCACCTAAATAGTAGGATTTTAGTTTCAACAGCACTCCAGTCATTTCAGTGGAACATATCCCTTCAAAGTCTGATTTCGTTTGATGTGTTTTTCTTCTTTAAAATATTTGAATACTCCAAGATCATTATGGTGTGAGAACCAGACAACTGTTCAGACATAAAGCCACAATGTTCTTTCATGCCATACCATCTTTTCAATCAAAACTAAGAATTTATAAATTATCTCAAAACAAACAAACAAACAAACAAAATAACAATAAAAACACCTGAACACCACAAAAAGTTGTGAGAAATGCAGGAAAAAAAGCAGCACTCATAATGTTCAAATATTTACCTTAATGGGGATTGTGTTTGTTATTTTAATCAGTAAAAGAACATTATAAAACTACACAAGAATTCATAAATAAGTTCTAACTACACGGTGCATTTCATCTGTGGTATATTTGTTTTCTCAGACAATATTTGTTTTCTCTCTTGTCCTTCAGTAATATAAGTAAACAAATAAGAAATCATACTATACCAAAATTTAAATGCAGGTAAGTACCACACTTCCCAACACATACAGAAAAGGGAGGGTTACATTCAGGTTACTTTTATTATTATTTTCTCATATGAAAAATATAAATTATTATGTTGTCTCCCTACATCACCTTCACAAAATTGTTCTATTACTGGAAAACATGTTAAAAAACAATACAACAACGACATCCCTGCTCCCCCACTCCCCAACACTTACTGCCAGACAAATATTCATACATTTTCCAGTTTGTTATCCATGGACATTTTTGTTATTGCATACAAATCTTTAATAGAAAGCAGACAGATATATTGCTAAAGCTTTTCACATGCTAATAAACATAACTCAAGCTGCCATTACATCACTTCCCAACAATATAAACATTTCTTATTTCAAGGACCAGGGTCTGGCACTCTACTTACACTAAATACTACCTACTCAGCAAGCAAGCTCATTCATGTAAAACAGTAAGGTATAAATCATAAATACTGGAGTCCAAATCAGTAACTGCATGACACTGGCTTAAGTTCATGATGTTGATTAAAAGGTAAACTATTATGCCACACAGTTTTGTCTAATAGATTTACTTCTAGACAATATCTAAATGACATTTTACATGATACTTGGAAACTGTTTCCAAGACTTTGTAGAATAGGTGTGTAGGGAAATGACAGCCTGACAAAAGAGAAGCCTCGAAGTCTTGAAAGCCTTGAAATGTACAGAAAACTGAGCTCATTGAGGGCTTGCCTGTGCATTACTGTAGTGGATTGTCTATGGCTTAATCACCCCACCTAAACACAGAGAATGAAACATGGATCATAATCTTTTGTCTATGGTAGCTTTGACTCAATAGCATGGAAACAGCTACCACAGGTTTGACAGAAGGCCAGCCCACACCAAGCCACTGCAGCAGGCTCATGCCCTGTCAGTCAATATTATAATAGGAACCAGGACAAAGTTTGTTTTTTCCCAAGTAGCTCATTCACTGAAATCAGCAATTTTGTGACCACTGAAAGTTTTCACAAATTCATATCTAATTTGCTAATAAGATCTGAATGAGGGCAAGAAAGGTTTTATTTTTTGTTTCCAAGTGGTGTATTTAGATCACATGCAGTTACGTTTGAATTTTAAATATATTCAGAAGAAAAAAAAAAGCCAAATGAGGAATTTCATTTCAGTAAAAGAGAAAGTTTTGTTAACCTGAAACAAAAGTGTTGAGGGTCTCTCTTTTATATAGTAATTGGAAATCTTTTCACTGTGGATCAGTGGAAATTACATGTTCAGTATGTTTGGGTTTATACATCTAACAGAAAGATCAATTGTTTGCACATCTGTATACCAAAAGGTCTACGAAAACTGCCAGAAAATTCTAAGAATGTCCTCTACACCTTTATCCTTACACCTCAGCTAAACTTCCTCCATCACCCTTTGCTTGGAATATGGTCCTTGCCATAGGTGATCACATTTGAGCTGTATCTAATAATTACAAATCCTTTATGCCCAACATGTGACATCCAAGTGGGATGAGAAGAGCTTTTAGAAGCTCTTCTCACCTCTCAGACGTTGTCTGAAATAACCTCTACTAAGTTAAGGACATTGTAGAGTATTTCTTCCTGTCCCTCTAACCAAAGCATTGAATACCCAACATTTGGCTGTACTTTGAAAACTGTTCAGAGTAACAAAACCTATTACTTATGCTTCATGACTGGTAGCACCAGTCTTCTTTTTATAACTTCTGGTGCTGATAACAGCTAGCAATTTTGTGCTTATTCCCAGTGACCTGTTCCATTAGAGACTACCTCCCCTGTAATATCTAGCCTCTTTAAAGACATTCAAATTGTCTTATACAAATCTGTATTATAGGTTAAACCCCACAGCATAACTAGCCACCAACCTCGACACCGGTTACATTGTGCAGTATGTCTTGCATTTTGTCTGCTTTGTGAGTTTTCTGGTGTTCCCTTGAATCTACCCTCTTGTTGTTTTCAGATATTTAGACTTCTATGTTCAAGGGTCTCACATACCTCTTGGGTATTCTGATATCAGTAACAGTGATTATTAACATTATACATGTGTCCAGAGCCCTAGTGTTCTAGGTGCCAATCCTCTACTAAGAGAGTCACCAACTTCTTCTGTTTTATCCTTGCCTTTCAACATCTTTATTCCAGCAATGCAAAATTTTAGTAGCAATATCACCTTTATGCATATGTCTTTTTCTGGGGCAGGTAGAAACTGAGAGTCAGTATGTATATATTACGTATGTAAAACAATGTCTGTTTCAATCACAAAACAGTGCTCATGTTGTCTGAACTGACTGAACCCTCACTGCAATGCCTACTTCTAAAGAACGTTTCCTATGGAAGATTTCAGTCTGTCTTAAAGAAGGGAATAACTTTTGAGTAGACATGAAGTACAGAGCTGGGAACCAACCCACCAACCTCACCTGGAATACTGCATCTGGCTCTGGAGCCCTCAGCACAGGAAGGACATGGACATGATGGAGCGGGTCCAGAGGAGGGCCACAAAGATGATTAGGGGGCTGGAACACCTCTCCTATGAGGACAGGCTGAGGGAGATGGGATTGTTCAGTCTGGAGAAGGCCTGGGGGAGACCTACTAGCGACCTTCCAGTACCTGAAGGGAGCTTATAAAAACACTGGAGAGGGCCTGTTTACAAAGGCCTGGAATGAAAGGACGAGGGGCAATGGTTTTAAATTAGAAAAAAGTGGATTTAGATTGGGTGTAAGGAAGAAGTTCTTTACCATGAGGGTGGTAGAACACTGGAACAAGTTGCCCAGGGAGGTGGTTGAGGCCCCATCCCTGGAGACATTCAAGGTGAGGCTTCATGAGGCTCTGAACAACCTGCTCTAGTTGAAGATGTCCCTGATCTCATCAGGGAGGTTAGACTAGATGACCTGTAGAGGTACCTTCCAACCCAGAAATTTCTATGATTCTATGAACTATTTTGAATCATCATAGTTTTAGTGAAAATACCTTCTAAAAGTGAGGTCAATAATACTTTTCCTTCCAGTTGCTTAATTTTATTAACATTTTTCCAACTGCCTCTTTTCTTTAGACAGAGAACCCATCCTCTTGCTGTGTTATGTCAGCAGCTACCACCTCTGGTAGGCCAGCAATGACACTGTACTTGGCTGCCATTCACCAGAAAAAACTCACCCATTACACATGCCAGGCAGGAGGCAACAGACCCATGCTGAGGTACCACCACAGATTCAACTGTCCCAGCCTTACCTGCTTCTGCCAACGTTTCTCATGCACATATCTTCTCACAGGGAAGGATCCTGGCCCAGACCCACATGCCACCAGAGCTGCCAGTGGCACTGCCAGCCATGGGTGCAATTTCTACCCCATAGCTCCCATAGTATGGGAGGACAAATACTCCACCAGGCCCCCTCCACAAACCTGTTGGGTGGTCATAGCCCTGGGTTGGTGTCCCCCCTGGCTACAGGGCCATAGCATTCAGGAATTTCCCCATGTCCTCAGCTGTTTTCTCAGGAGCTTGAGTATACCAGCCTATTCTCACTCCTGGTTTTAAGTTCTTCCAGAATCTGCTGGGTTTTGTGGTGTTTTGTGCTTTTTTATTATTAATTCCATAGCCTTTGACTTTCACATGTGCTAGTCAAAAAAGGTGTTTGGAGCCAGTGCTTACAGCACTCAAGAGAGCTTCACCTTTTCTGCTATTTAGTATTTTATCACAGCTGAAAAATAGGTACTCCACTAAACAATTTAAACTGAGATAATTTTTCATTACCAGGAATGTAAAAAAATCAATAAATTCTTAGTAGGACAGAAGGCACAGGAAACTTCAGAATTTAATCATGGAATCTACGTATCCTAAAGATTGTTCTACCATCAGACTGAGACATATCACCTTGAAGAGCGCTCTTGAAGTGCTCTTCTAGGTATTGCAGATACTTCCTGAAAGCTGCCTTTCAGCCATGGTGGCAGACCTTCCCCACCACCAGTTTCCTTCTTAGGCTGAAGCAAATTCTGCCAGGGCACTTTGTCTTTGCCTGAGGGGAATGTAGAGGTGAGTATACAGAGGCATTGTAAGAGCCTCTGAACAACTAAATAAGGATACTATTGTAACACTAAAAAACATTAAATACTGACATCAAAAATATAGAATTTTTATGTCTGTATTAAAGGAAATTATATTAAAGAAGTTTTTCTATATATAGAAATGCCCCTACCGAGATGCCCATTGTTAGGCTTCTGTAGTAATCTATGATTTATGAAGCTGCACACCTGTGTAACAGCAAAGCTAAACAAACATGCTCAGGTCTGACTGGAAATTAATTTTCAAGTTATTATTTCTATGTTATATGATTGATAGACAGAAGCTGAACAGTTCATTTAACCCTGTAGAGAATCCAGCGATAAAAAAACCTAAGTGGATCAAATAATATTATCCTTACCATGGCAGAGAAAAAATTATTACAAATGTGAACTCCATATGGGATTAAATGCAGTCTTAGAAATAATACTAATGTGTACTCTGCTCAGATTATATTTTGGTAAGAGTTCAGACTACAAACTGCTCAATTCAAACACAGGAATGTAAAATCAAAATCTGTAAATAGATTTATTTTTAATTAATTTAATGCTACTAACAAAAATTAACTGTCTACTATAAATCTTCCTACCTTCAGGTCCTAAGGCAGTCACTAATTCAGATTCCTGACATTTAAATAATTCATTGATATTGGAATTGCATATATACATGAAACCAGAGAGGTATGCAATGGTCAGAATTTTTTAGCTATGCTTACATTGTTCACTGTGCAAGTTCAACCTGTTTTGCTTATAGAATATAAATTTGAGACAAATATATATATACTCAAGTCAGGAAATGCAAAAATCTAAAGAAGCATTCAGATGATTAAATGGCATGAACCATACACATTTTTATGTTAGTAAAAAGCACTTGAGATTTTTCTGGATAGTTATAAGTTTTTATAACGGGGGAAATAACTGTAAAGTGCCAGTAATCAATCAGAGGGAGTGCTATTCTGCTAGCAGTGGGAAAATGTCCTGCCATTCAGAAGAAGCTCCGAAAAAGCCTCCAAAAATGTCATCAATCTAACCAAAAGTCTTATCCTTACGCAAATGACCATGCTTTCAGGGCGAATTAAGTATTGAAGTGTCTGAAAACAAGAGAAATATGTCTCCCAACTCTGGAGAGAATGGAGCCAAAAAACTTCAAACAACAGATTTATTTTCTAATGGCTATGTAGAAAAAGGAAGTATACCTTGTAAACATGTGAAAGCATGCCAGGAAATCATAGTAATTCCTTTAATAGTTTACTTCATCAAGTATGAAGGAACAATGAAAAACAAATAATACAGAGATGCCATTATTGATAATAATATTTATATATATGTATGTAATTTATATTTTTTCTCAAAATACATAAATCACTGAGGATGAATAGAAGGTACTGTTTTGAAAGTCAGATTCAAGTCATAACTGAAATATTATAGTGAATGAGAGGGCTTAGTTTTTAGTTTTTATAGAAGGAATGCAAAAGCGGTGGAGACAGGTATTATTCATATTTTGTTATTTGAATGTGTGTATCAGACCATTATCTTTTTATGTTGCCTTAGCTTCAGTTGGATTGAAATTACAAACATGCAGCAAATCCTGTGTAACCTCAACTTCTAAGGTAGCTCTAGCAAAGCATGTCTGTTGTATCTTTCAAAAGTTTAGTTATCAGATCTATCATAGCCTCAAAAACACTCCAAAACCAAATGTATTAGCACTGTCTTCTCCATCTGACTGAGCTCCTGTGTTCTTATCAACCCTGCAGCATATGGATTTGCTGACAATTAACTCATGTTGTCAGTTCTGTTCCTGTACAAACTATTAAACTCATCTAGTGAAAAAATTAAAATAAATAATTTCTCAGGCATTTCCTGAAGAATCAATGTTGATTTATACAGTTATTAAACATAAGTAAGCTACTTTGCATTAAATTATCTTCTCGATTACATAATGTCCCTAAAAATAGTTGTGCTAGAAATGTGTCAACAAACATTGCAGAGCTTAACTTTTCTTGAGTTAATATTTAATGAAGTTACTTAAAATATCTCTTATCCTACCTGGGAGAGAAACACTTACAGAAACATTGAGCCAGTTGTTATTCTCTGCCAGCAAAGATATGTCTAAAAAAAGTTGACAGAAATTACCAGCTGCTGACCTAAGCATTTATTTATGACACAGTATATAAAGCCATTGTCCATTGTTCTGTATACCAAATTTTAGGGAGATTTAGTCTGGGTTTAATTTTACTAAACACTGTGGTAAATTTGGCTTAAAGGGATCAAAATTTGGCCACACATATAGAGATCATATGATCCAGAAACTTTATGGAATGAGGGATGCAAGTTACCTAAGCATGGATTGGAGGCTGAAGAGCTTCCTCAGGGATGTTTTTTCCACATCCAGATGCAGCAGCTCTTATCTGTGATAGAAGCATGAAGACTGTAAAACTCTACAAGCTTTGATGCAATATGTCTTCCACAGTTGGTATTTTAAAACAGTTGTTTTGTGCCTAGATCTGAAGTGTATGAACTAAATATTACTCTGTGTGCTAGAAAATATAAGGTGGAAGAGAATTAAAAGTAATTGGATAAGTAAATTACTGGAAGATTCTGAACATGGAAAAAGAGACAATATGTATATAATTGTTTCAATGTACCATGTAATTAGAGTACACTGAGTATCTGTAATTGCTTGTCAATGCAAAGTAGAAATATTTTCTATAATGCTGTCTGCTTTTCAAACTTACGAACATATTTCACAAAGTACAAGTTTTCCAAAATTCAAATTTTAAGAATATAGAAAAATAAATTTGTATCACATTTTCCACAATTATTTTTTTTTCATACTTAAGCAGACATTCACTTGATATACAATACCTAAGTGCTTTATTTCAGGTGACAAATGAAACAGTCCTTATTTTTGCACTTACCTTTAAAAAATATCCTAGAGAAGTGAAAATTACTTGTCATTAATAACCAGTAGATATCTATTTCCATTTGTAGAGAACATGTAAACTTTTTCCTTCTACTTTGAAAAAAAAGTCTATGTTCCCCAGTTAGAAACAAAGAATTATGAGAATGAATAAGAATGGAAAGGACATTGAATCTATCCCCATAGCTGGAAGCAATTACAGATTTTCCTCATAGGCCAATAAGCACAGAGTCAAACAAAAAATACTATTTTCCTTGCTAATATCTTTGACTTGAAAGACTGAAAATTCCTTTAACTGTGAAACAGAGAAACTTGATATTAGTCTTAAAGTAGACAGAAACTAAGTAAAAGAGAAAACAGACAAGAGAAAACAGACCTGAGGCACCATGGCTAAGCTGAAAAAGAAAACTGAAGTGGGGCATATTAAACCAAATACACACAATGGCTGGTCAAGTTGTTCTCGTATAACTTGAGTCAAGAGATGGTTTTGTATGGATCCTGAGAAACACAGGTACCATTTCCAAAATGGAGTGTAACAAGATGAGACAAACAAATGTACCAGGAACTCCAAAGGAAGAGACAAGGCTGGTGTCTTTGCAGGCAAAGTTCAAGAACAGCTGAATATGACCTAGTAACACTGAAACACAAAGAACTTCTGAGCACCCAGTTGTGGAAGTTTTACCAACATACAGACATTAGAACTAACAATAGTCTCTTGATACTTTCTTTATCCAGAATTTCCAAGCATTTCCAGAATATACAATGTAGCCATATCCTTAAAAACCTGTCCCAGTGTGCAAGTTTCATTCCAGACCCCAAATGTGGGATGGGCTGATGTAATAAGGCGTCAGCCTCAGGCCTTTACTTGAAAGGAAACACATGATAATGAAAGTCTACTCTGCCAGACCCTACAAAGAGAATGTTCTTAATTCAGGACTGAAGGATTATCCAATTCTAATAGCTAAAATAAAGTAATTAGAATTTTCTTGCCAACATATTTTTTCTATCATCAATTTTATCTTAAATGAGAAAGAATGCAAATCTTTGGAGAAAATGTATAAGCCTGGGAATACTGGGACTGTTTGTTTACATTACTTTGTTGGAAGCTATTGGGATATATATTTTGCCATTTTCTTAATTGCTTCAAGATGGGCTAGTATCATATGGTTTGTGAACAACAAGATTTGTGCAGTTACTGAAAAGGCTTGTTTGACTAACTTTTCAGAGTATATCAGGTTTGGATACAAATTTTCAAGAAATAATTAAATACAAAGACATGGGTTTATCAAAGGTAGAATACATAACAATAGATGGATGTCTTTCTTTTGCTGAAACAACTGATTGTCTAAACAAAGGTAATAATATACGTCTCATTTATATGGACTAATGGCATCTGATGTTAATATGAGAAATAATTAATTAAACTGGAGATTAGTAGGTTCTTTGATGAAAAATGGACTGAATTGGGGAACATGAAAAAAGTACTGCTGAATCCATTTGGAGGAGTTTACCAGGTAATTCTCCCAGGACTGGATTGAGGATTGATCTTGAATTAATGATGTTGCCTCAAACATAGCAGGAATGACCTCATGATCTGCAGATGAAACAGAATCAGGAAGCATTACTTCAGATGAGCATCACACAGATGAGGCATGCAATATCATGAGCTGGAAGCACATAACTATGAGAGTAATGGAAATGGGGTGAAAAAAAAAAAATTTACACGGGTAGGGTAAATGCAAGACCATAAGAATTTATCCTGTAAACTGGATGAGCATAAACTCAAAGTGATTACAGAGAATAAGGACCTGGCAATACTGATTGTCTGCAGAATGAAGAGTCTTCAGTTCATCCAATAGTGCAGATGCAGGTGGGAAATCAGCATGAGCACAGATTCATTGCCACAGGGACACACCTCCAAACAGCTGGTTTTGTATTTTTCAATGAACATATAGTTGGTTTACTTCTGGTAAGTCAACCAGACATTTCTAGCAACCTGTCCTCTACTCTGTACAAACAAACAGACCAACTGTTAATACAGAGTTATCCATTTATAGCTAAGGAATGTGAATATATTCATTGCTCAAAATCAGGCTGGCTTTCTGAACTTTGCCTATGAAATGTCACCATTCTTCATTATTGGTTTTGTTATTTCCATTAGCATGACCAAAGACAAATGAAGACCATACTGTTTAAAATTTTACTACTGCTTCAAGAAAGTACATTGCTATCTTATACTATTTTGAAGTTATGCTGATTGTACTGAAGTATTTTTGGGTTGTGTTTGACAGGGTTTTGGTAGTGGGAGAGGGAGGTACTGCTGTAGCCTTCTGTAAAAAGCTTCAAGAAGCTCCCCCAGCTCCAAGCTGGACCCACCTCTGTCCAGGACCTAGACAATTAGCACATTTACAGTAACATATTTAAGAGGGGAAAACCTATTGAGTGAGTTTCTTCATTTTGGGAGCTCTTTTGTCTTGGAGAGGAATGAGAAGTGAGAAAGACAACCATGCAGACATTGAGGTCGGTGAGGAAGTAATGGAGGAAGCACACTGGAATGACCATTTCCCTTTGGCCAGTGGTGAGATGGCAGACTGAGCCCTTGAAGCCCTCAGAGAACAATGGTGGAGAGGTATCCCTTCTGCAGCCCATGGATGATGCCACACTGGAGCAGAGGACTGCTCCTGAAGAAGGCTGTGACTCTGGGGGAAGCCTGCCCTGGAGTGGTCTGTTACTGGGAGGACTACAGCCTCAAGGAGGACTACAGGGACCCAAACTAGTGGGAGAATTTCATGGAGAGCTGTCTCCTGTGGGACGGATGCCACATTGCTGGAAGGAAGGATTGTGACGACTTTTTTTCTTGAGGGGGAAGGAGTAGCAGAAACAACATGGAACAGTCTAGGACTGACTGCAACCCCCATTCCCTGCCCTCTTGCTCCACTGTAAGGTAGGAGACAACAGAGCTGGGCTCCATTAGAAAGGGTGGTGGGAAGGTGTATTTAAGATCCTGTTGCTTTTCTCATTGTCCTACACCTGGATCTGTTCCTGTGTGGCCTGTCATAGGTGTTCCTGCATTGGCAGGGAGTTTGGACTCGATGATCTCTAAAGGTCCATTCCAACCCCTACCATTCTATCATTTTATGATTCTATGATACTCTGATTCAGATGGTGAATTGGTGCTGATTTTGTTTATATGAACTTGATTTTGTTTCCCCAAGCAGAGTCTGTCTTTTGCCTGTGACCATAATTGGTGAGTGAGCTCTCCCTGTTCTTTGTCTCAACACTCAAGCCTTTTGTTGTATTTCTCCTCCCCATCCCTCTGGCAGGGAGTAAGCATGAGTAAGCAGCTGCATGGTCCTTTGTTGCTGGCTGGGTGGGCTCAAACCATAACACAAAGCAAAATAAATACATAAAAAGATAGATCTATGTTTCATGACTGTGATGAAATAAGGAAACTCAAAAAGCATTAGCTTACAAAGCCTGTCAGATTAGAGGATAAGGAAGATAGTATTCTATTCTGCAGACATTGGAGGAAAGACAGAAATGGGATACGGAAGGAAAAAGATCTTCCAAAATTGTCAACTAAAACTCACATGTAGGCAACAGAATGATTTTGTGCTACAAATAAGGAGGAGCGTGAATTTTCATGAGCATGGTTCTGAAACAACTGTCCGGTGACTGTAGTAGAGGAAGGAAACCTAGCTAGTTTTCAAGATGAATCTTCCTAAATTTCTGAAAGGAATTACTAGAAATGTTTGCAAATAGACAGGATGACATTTGCTATTATAAGTCTCATCTAGTTCTGTGTTCTTCTATTTTCATAAAAAATATTTTAAATTCTAGACTTTTGACTCTGTTTAGACCTATTAGTGACAGGGTTTGCTAAAAATGATAGAGATCACGAGAGCTCAATGAACAGAATGTTGTGAGTGGGTCTGTGTGCATGTTTACAGAATCATATATAGATATACGCACGAGTTGCAGCATAGGCACCATAACTTTGCTTAGATACTAACATGAATTTGGCAAATCAGATGATAATAAGAACAGGTCTCATTCTTTCACTATGGTATTTCTAGTAAAAGAACTATTACTCAGCATATAATTTAAATTACATTTCTGCTCTTCACATAGATACCATGTTTAATGTCTTAAAGGTTGTTTGGACATCAAATGCAGTAGCATGTTTGTCTTGTTACTAAACTATGGGAAATCATTGGCAACATAAACATGTAATTATAGATGAAAGAGCTCTTAGGTCATCTTGTCTTATCCTGGCCAATGTATGACTATTCCCTATAATATACGCCTGAATCCTTTAGATGGGGTGATATTTTACATAATTTAAGTGATTGGTCTTCCACCACTTCCCTTAAAATATTATTTTTCTATCCTCTATATTTTTTATGTCAACGTGAAGTTTAAATCACATATCTGAAATCAAATGTATATGTTATAGTTAACTGATCTACAAATACTGGAATGTTGGTATTACTCTTATTTGTAAAGAATATTTCTGGGTGCATAGGCTCGGTACTACTAAACAACAAACAAAAGAAAACAGTTATGTATTTAGGAATAACCTTGATTTGTAAACCAAATCCTCTGCAATCAGAAGCAACTAGGCAGTTCTAGAAAGCTGCCCTGTAGCTGCTTTGCATTTTTCTATACACCCTAGTCCTCAATGCACATCTCAGCAGTCTTTAATTATACAATAAAAGACCAAATGCTACAACAGGCAACAGAAGAGTCAAAGGTATCCTCAGTGTCCTAGGTCATTTTAGTAAGGTAGTAGAAATAAAATTCACGGGTCTCAAAAACCAGATCTATCCCCATACAACAAATAACACAGTCTCCACCCCCATCTTTCAAAATCTTATTTGTTAAACCTCACACAATTGACCTCAGCCCATCACTCCAGCCTGTCCAAATCCCTCTGCAGAGCCTTCCTACTCTCAAGCAGATCGACACTCCCACTTAATTTTGTGTCATCTGCAAATTTATCAAGACCGCATTCAATCCCCTCATCCAGGTCATTGATAAAGATATTAAACAAGACTGGTCCCAAAACTGGACCCTCTGAGGGACACCGGTTATGACCAGTCACCAACTGAATTTAACTCCATTTACCCCCACTCTCTGGGATCAGCCATCTAGCCAGTTTCTAATTCACCTAAGAGTCCACCTGTCCAAGCTGTGACCTGCCAGCTTCTCCAGCAGAACGCTGTGGGAAAGGGTGTCAAATGCCTTACTGAAGTCCAGATAGACAACATCCACTGCTCTTCCCTCATCCACTAGGCAGGTCACCTGATCATAGAAGGAGATCAGGTTGGTTAAACAGGACTTGCCTTCCATGACCTCATGTTGGCTGCGCCTGATATCCCTGTTGCCCTGCACTTGCCTCATGATCAAAGATGAACTGTTCCTTAATCTTCCCTGGAACCGAGGTCAGGCTGACAGGCCTGTAGTTCCCTGGATCCTCCTTCCTGCCCTTCTTGTAGACAGGTGTCACATTGGCAAGTCTCCAGTCATCCAGGACCTCACCAGCTGACCCCAGATTTAACAAAGCCAAGTGCCAGGTCACGCACTTCTGTCATGTCAAAAACCCCAGGCAATGCTACAAGTGTATTTGTCATAGAATTCCATTTTATCTCTTCGCACTGGTTGTATTCCTCTTTGGGGGATCAACCACCAACCAATGTAGCTTGCTTTACCCTGTAATGCAGCCAAGATACATCATTGCTTGTTATGGTTTAATACCAGCCAGTGACTAAGGACCATATAGCCTCTCACTCATGGCCCCTCTGGTGGGAGAGAGAAGCAGAAGGGTAAATGTGATAAAACTCATGGGTTGAGATAAAGACACTTTAATAAGTAAAGCAAAAGCCACGCATGAAAAGGGTAGAATAAGGAATTAATTTATTCACTACTTACCACCAGCGAGCAGGTGTTCAGGTATCCCGAGGAAAGCCAGGTTTGTCATGCATAACAGTTACTTGGGGAGACAAAAGCCATCACTCTGAATATCTACCCTTTCCTTCTTATCCCCCCAGAATTATATGCTAAGAATGACATCATATGGTATGGAATATCCCTTTGGACAGCTGGGGTCAGCTGCCCCAGATATGTTCCCTCCCAACTTCTTCTGCACCCCCAGACTCCTTGTTGGCAGGATGGTGTGAGCAGCAGAAAAGGCCTTGACTCTGTCTAAGCACTGCTCAGAAATAATAAAAACATCCCTGAAATGTAAACATTGTTTCCAGCACAAATCCAAACCAGAACCTCATGCTATCTTCCATAAGTAAAATTAACTCTATCCCAGCCAAAACCATCACATCGTTCTATTATCTCTTTTGTTGTGCTTACCGTAAAGCTATCTGTCACACAGACTTTTTTTTTTTTTTTTGACAGATCTGATTTGCAGCTTTGTAACTTCATACTTGACTTCAGATTTTGTTCCTCCATCATCTTCTCCAAAGTGCTGTAAAGAGATCTGCATTGCGTTCAGATGCATTGTCAGTCCTCTGAGATTCCTCCAGCCTATCATCCTCATTTCCTGCAACAAATCTGACACTGCACATATTGTTGGTCTGGTTGACATTTCTGTCTTCTTAATTCTCACCAGAAACAAAGCAAACCAAAACATGGGTCCATATATTTGTCTCTCCAAGTTCTCACTTCTCTTTCCTTCACTTTCACAGATTTCTATCTCAGGCAGTGGTTCTCTGTTACAATTGTTTTGTGCACAAACCCACATTAGGATTTGAGTTTTTTAACATGGTACATTCTTCTAAACAAATTTAAAACACAATTGCACAAAAAGCAACAAGGTTTCCCAGGATTAGGGACACTGTTAATCACCAGGTAAACTGCAACATTCTGCGAGAGCTTGCTTCCAGCACAAACTTGCCCGAAATTAGCCTACAGCAGAATCAAGAACCCACTGAGCTGTTCTTTGAAGGACAGGTATTCTAAAGACCAACCAAACCAAATCTGATTTATTATGAAGGAGTAGGTCTTCCATTGTTGAGGTGAGGCTGAATTGCTATCAGAGTTTGCCCCTTATGATCACCAACTTTTGAAAATCTAACAAACCTGTCACAACAAAATTATCTTTTTTGATCTTTAGGGAAATTAGTTCTTTGCTACCTATATGGCTCTCCAGAAAGGGTAAGTCACTGTGGCCTTGGAAGTCTGTAAGAGGCTCTAATCTTTGCCTAAGGATAAGATATACTTGTTCCAATATATCTGTTCCCCACACTAACCATATTACTGCCTACCTATTTCTTTGTTCATCAAAGAGGAACTTAGACTGTCTAGCTTAGGCTTCACCATACAATTAATTTCTCTGAAAATCTATTCCTTTTGGTTTGTTTTGGGTTTTGTTTGTTTGTTTGTTTGTTTTCAGAGAAATAATAGACATACAGAAATTT
>JANHGN010012127.1:96423-112896 GCA_024605025.1 Megaceryle maxima
AAGGAAGGAAGGAAGGAAGGAAGGAAGGAAGGAAGGAAGGAAGGAAGGAAGGAAGGAAGGAAGGAAGGAAGGATACATAAAGTACAAGAAGAGTAAAGACAGAATTTAGAGGGAGAAAGATGTTGGAAAATAAAAGCAACACAAATTTAAAACCCTGCAGTGTCTTCTGAAATATCTGTAAAACAGTCTAATGTAAATACATGATAGGCCATGTTGTAAAAGGTTTTACTGTATTCATAACAAGGTGCTGCTGAGCAGATTCTTGGCACTATATAAATAATAAATAGTGATAACAAAACACACTCATGACTTTGCCACATGTGGGCAATGCAGCCTGTACAACCTAATGCAAATACATTTTTTATATCTCCACATGCCATCATGTATTCTTTCTATATAGTGTGTCAACATTTTTAAGCAACTACTAAAACATCGATCAGATCTCTGTATACTGGACGTTTTAAAATCTCTGACATCTGGAAAATTTAAATTCCTAAGAAAATTTTTAAAAGGCTCCAAAAAGTCAGAGTGAACTTGCTTACTGAGAAGTCAGACTGGAAAAGGAGAAGCAGAAAGCAGAGAGTGTCAGTGGAAAGTAAAATTGTTTCACTCAGTTTAATGTGAAAAACATAGAGAAAGCACTTAGGTTTCTTAAGAAGTGGGAACTCTGTGATGACATTACAAAAGTTTGGAAACTGTAGACAAAGGACAAAACCCACATGATTTTGATTTTTTAAATTATATGGTGACTCAGTGAAATAATGTTCATTAGAATTGCAACAGCTTCTGTTCCTCGCTTGCTTTCCCTCATCTTTTCTATGTTCTTGCCTTTCAGGAAAGAGCTGAGGTATTTCAGTCAATCCAAACCCATGAGCTCTTTAGAAAATGAAAGCTGTTGGCTTTTTGTGTCCTCTTTCTGAGGGTTCTTTTATTATTGTTTCAGGGCTTAGATTTCAGGCTTTTCTGTCTGAAGCAAATATTTTTTGAGGTCTGGGTTAGGTTGATGAAATGGTTTCTTTTGGGTTTGTCAGCTGAGATCATTACTGTATATGATGGCGCTCCACTCCATCAGTATATCTTAAAAGAGAGTGTCACGATGGAGGTATTTCTAGCAAAACTGTAACACTAGTTCCCTTTATTTCAATTCTAGGTAACTTCATTGACAGGAAAATGCATAGCCATGCTCTAAATTAATCATGTTTCTGTGAAAATAGATCAACTGTTTAATTGATCTACTTCTGAAGGAAGAAAAAAAAATACACAAAGGGTGAAGTGGAACAATGCAAGTTTAGATAAAATCCTCAAAAACTTCATTTAAGGGTATAAAAATTATTAAACTACGTGAGATTATGCTTCAATTCCAGGTCTCTAACATTAACTAATTTTGTTGCTTAGAGAAGGTGAAAAATTCTCATGAAATGTCTCATTACTTCAGGCTGACATTACATACAGTTCTGGTTTTTACACATACCTACAGGATTTTCAAAGCATCTTTGCCACTCCTAATAACTGGACAAATTTTTTCCATAGTTTTTGCAGGAAAGAAATTTATAGTTCTTCTTCATTAGATGTGCACTGCTTTAACATCATGCTTCTCAAATATCCAGCCCTGCTAGAAATTCATAGCCCACTGCTAACTTCATCTGGTAAGCAAAATAAATTAGTGCTTCATTTGGCAGATGACATCTAAGGATGAGCAGCCTAATTTTGCTTAGAAAGTAACCTTCTCCCTTTGGGTACCCAAGTTTATGAGAAATCTTGCCAAAAAATCAGGACATGACCATTTTTTTCCACTGGAAAAAGCCTTGATATAAGGCAATGGAGGCATTTGCTAAGATATTCTTGAGAAATGAACTTTAGGCCAAAAGAATTATTGCTCACATGAGATAGAATTTAGCAATGATTCCTAAACTGTGGGTAATGCAGCTTTACTGTAGAATATTTTACACAGAAATTTCAACTTATTATATGTATTTCCTTTGTATTTCCTTTTTTACTGATGATGTGATAAATGAGACAATTCTTGTAGTCAGGTTAATGTAAAAGTTATCACTTTTCCAGTCCACAAGATGAAACTTTACATGTTGGAAATTTAATTTAAAATTGAAGGTGTTTTAATTTAGTTAAAGTTAAATTTCAGAAGCAGACATTGATCATGGTTAGAAAACATAGTTAAAAAATAGAAATCATGCTCTGACTATGAGCAGACCTGAGTCTATGTTAGATTATAAAATTGTCTTCCCCCTGGATGCAGTATGCCTTTGAAAACAGCCAGCTCTGCAGATCCAGGTATAGATTAAGTGCATGTTTCAAGTCCACTGTATATAAAAATAAATACCTTGCACTGTCTATGTATATATGTATATGTGTATATAATGTTCATGTAAATATTTATTTATATGTATATTATACACAAAAATACGTAAGCCTGAAAGAGATGAAACCTGTGTAAACACTAGGGGTCCTTCTTAGCAGTGAAGCATTCAGCAATGTTGAAAAGAACAGAGCCAATTTATGAGAAAAATTTAGGTTTTACTGGAAATACCTTACCCTGAGAAGGGGGAAAGAATGAAAAAAAAAAAAAATTATGGCTTGCTGTTTAAAACCTTCCTGGACCAACTTCACTTTTGCACTTTTTGTCACCTTTCAGCTCTGAAATGGAGACTGGCATAAGCAGTGTTAGGGCTCATCTATCCTCTTTTGAACTTCCCTTTGAAATTTGCAGGCATCAGCACAAAAGAACCCAAATACAGCTTGAACCTGGACCTCCACTGGGGGGGTTGGGGGGGGGTAGGGATATGCCAAGACTGAACTCAGTGCTCAAACTTCAATAGCTCTGTAAGAATGTGGTTGAGAAAGGGAAAGGAGATTCATTCCTAATGAGTGCAGTTTGAAATATATACTTCAAGACTTAAATGAATAGGTTTTTAGTTACAGTGTGGTGCAGAGAAGAGTAGATGTGGAACAACTGCTTACACAGACATAAAACAGTCTCTCATTCTCTCACACTCTCTGGGTCCCTTAGGATGTGGTTGGGCAGATGGATACACACAAGTGCAGAGGAATCCTCACCAAAAAAAGCCTGGAAAGACAGACAAAGATCTTATGTAGTAGCAACATAATTAAATCTATTAATAAGGTTAAGAGTTTGTAATTGTATATCTGCTGGGCATACTATTTACACCAACTACAGGTTTGCTGCTTTAAAAATACTTTTCAGGGATATTTTTCTAGCTGTATTCTTACAGGGATTAGTACTCCCATCATTTTTTATATAAAACTAGCTGGGAGAAGATTTTTAAAGGCTTTTAATTAATTTTAAATGCAGTAAATCTCATTAAGTTTGCAAACAGATTGTTTTCAGTGAAAGCATTTGGCAGTAGATATTTTTGTGACAATTTTTTTCAGTACCCTTACCATTACGCTGTGTATGTTGTATCTTGTGTTTCTCGTATATGTCTGCAACAAAGGAAGGAAACAGCTCAGAAATACAGTACTGGTTAAAGTCTTTATGGTCTCTAAGGCATACATGTACCTATGCAGTGAAATGATACAGTGTTTGCAACTATGAAATGTACACAAGTCTATGAAAAGTTACAAAGACAGAATTTTTCTAGAATTCTTTAGGTAAGTGGGATGCCTTTAATTTTCCTACTGGTTTTCAATGGGACTTATGGACCTAGTTCCTTTCAGCATTTTACGAAATCTCAGAGAAGAGCTGGGTTTTGGGTGCCATTGCAGTTACACTGTATCTAATTAGGCTTTCTAATGTACATAAGGTCTGTGCAGTACTGTATATTTTGCTGATGGTCTCTGAAATCTCAGTGAATCCCAACTAAAAGACCTGGTCTACCTGTCTCAAGTCTCCTGTCATACCCAGTTTCATTCATTTCTGTGACTCTGACATAGTCACAGCTTAAGACACCTAAACCTGACTCATTATGTGATGGTATTAAAAACCTGCATTTACCACATGTCTCTATTTCTACCTATAAAAGTTGTTCACAGGGCAAAGAAAAACTGAAATTGATAAATTTAGCCTTTTGCCTGGGGACAGTACACATGTGGCTGCCCAGGATACAGCATATATGCAGAGAACCTGTGTTGACAGGATGTTTCGGAGCACTCAGATATATGCTCTTTGTGGATACATCTTATTACACATATGCAGCTTGTGCTCAGTGGATGCACACAGGTCCCGTGCATCCTTGGTACAGCAAGTGCATAAACTGTAGGCATGCATACTAAGTACATGTATCTAGGCTGTGTGAGAATGATACAGCACCATTCAGGTCAGTCTGCAACTGCAGTAGATGTGTTGCATATCTGCTGCACTGGACACTGAGGTTACAGCTATAATAAATTAAATATTTTATTCTTTGGCACTGAAAAAACTGTTATGGAGTGGCCCCCATCTGTGTTATTAAACTGCCTTATCTTCCCAAATAGGCCAGTGGCATCCAAACTAATCACCAGGAATAGTTCACAGCCAATTCATGGCCAGGTCCTGATCTGTGCCTGAGAGTTGTTGGGAGAGTAGTAATTCCATAGACTCAAGCCCATAACAAAGATCATTCTAATACTTTACCAGTGTAGATGAATGAGTTCCCATGTCCATATCTGCTTGTTGGGCCTTTTAAATTTATGGTGCAGGCTAAATGTACTAAATGTTGCATGTGCACAAATATCTGTCCTGGAAATACCCAGAAAGAATCTGACAGTTAATAAAGATTAATTAACATAACAATAGCAAACCTCAATAATGTCTAATATCACAAGGTAAGGCATCAGCTAAGCTAAAAATTTCCTGCTGTAGAAGTAAGGTCCCAGACTCCTTTTTAAACAATAGACCACACAATCTGTCACCTCTCTGTCTCCTTAGGTGAATGTGTAAATCATCAAAAATAATTTCCATCTCATTTTATTAAGAGGTACAGTAGTTAAGAAGGAGGACAGATAACCCTATTTAATATTGTGCCTGCACAGAACAATAGTTTTTTATTTGTTTCTTAACACAAAAAATAGTGTTCAGAAAAGCAATGATTACTCAGAAAAAAATTTCATCTTCAAAGAAATTATAATGGGCTATAACAAAGGGAACGACACATCAGTAAACACTATATTTTGGTAATAGGATTAAGCCATTAAATTCACAGTTAGGGGCAGGGTCATCCACTAGACCTATAACAGATGCTCTCTGTTAACGCCTCTCCCTTTCCAATGGGGAAGAGAAAGAGAATAAGGGAGAGAGACTTATGAGTTAGTAAGAAAGTGAAAACTTTCATGAAAATAATAAATGGAATAGATACAAATATATACAAAACCAATACAGAACCTAACCCCCCTGATGGCAATTAAATCACCATCATCACTGATGCTGTGGAGCAGGCACTGGGGAAGTTCCAGGCTGGACTGAGCAGCAGACAAGAACTGGATTCAGGATCTGGATTCTGGATGCTGTCTGCAAAAATATGCAGTTAACTGCAGAAAGCACACTTTCTTAGGAAAGACATAGCTGTAAAGTAAAATTACTGAACATAATTAGTTCTTTTCTAGATCAGACCAGGATATCACCCTTCCAGAAGTAATACTTGGAACCAGAAATACAGGGAAAAGAATGTGTTAAGCTGAACTGTACATACGTTTCAACTTCAAGTGAAAAACAGTGAGGAAAAGAAACACCGAAACACTAAAAAGGTAGCTTTTGCCAACTCAGATGTATGCATATAAACTACAGGAAACATCGTGAAGTACAGAGGTGTTTATAAGACTGGGGTTCTCTGTGGTCCATCAAGACTGTTCACAAAATCAGTAACATCTATGCTGAAAATCCCCTTGTTTGTTAAAATTATTTATTTAACCTGTTGACTATTCAATTGTCCAACTGTTCTTCTACCTGTTGAATTTTTGAGTTAGTTGTCCATCCCTGAATACACTTGAATACAGCAGTTGACTAGCCAATGAATATGCATTCTGTGGCCAAAATACTGAGGTGCTTGACTGCAGATCAGCATGATCTGTTTCTCTTCCTTATAAGGAAGAGAATCACATTCTGTGATTCTGTGTGATTCTTATGATTCTGCCCTAGACAGTGTTGTGACTGGTGGGAAAAGTTTTGGATTAGCACTTTTAGAGCAGTTTAAGGGATCCAAGCCCATAAGAAACCAGGCTTTATCAGCCCTGCTGCTCAGAGAACAACATTTAAAGTTATGTTTCTTGCTACAACAAGTTATTTTCAAGCACCTGGCAGGCCACACAGCTGACAGTGGGACAGACCTGCTGGTATCAGCAGCTGCTGCTAGAGGACACTGACCACCACTATAGCTGATACACTCAGCCTTGAACAACCTGCTACACTACTCTGCCTTGATTGAGAAGAACCCTTTCAGTTTTCTTTTTCTATGCAGCACAGAGCAGGACCTAGCAGGATGATACATAATTTTATCTGGGAGTTTTGGGAGCTGCAGTCATCATCATGAGATACCATTTATCAAATGAGTCAACATCCGGAGTTATCACTTAGCCCCTGAGGAAACTTTAGCATTAAAATGATTTATGCCAGAGAATGTATGATTTGGTTTACAATACACTGTTTAATCTGATAAAAATAAATGCAGAGCAGTTGCCAAGAAAGAGCAAAAAGGAGCTAAAGCAATGAAATAATGCTGTTTTCATTTAGTTCACTTTTGAGGAGTTTGTTAAATATATGGAAAGAATTCCCACATCCCAAGCATGTAAAATCCTCATTTGTCATCACTACGAGCGTTCACAGGATTTGCCCAGAGTTTCTTAGAATGCTTTTCCCTCCATGAAATGTCAAGGTTTCCAGTACTTCTGACTAGTTTCAAATTCCAAATGATTAACAGAATAATAAAGCAGTCTCTAATCTCATTTGTGCACGTTGTAACTCAGCCAAAAAAAAGTAAAATACAGTGAGATTTCTAAACCAAGCACTTTGTGTGATATCACAAAGCAGAAAAAAAAGAAAAGAAAAGAAAAGAAAAGAATATTTGGGAACAAAAAGGTTAAAAAAACCTTTTAGGTTTAGCTCAAGAGGGCTTCCTAGACAGATAAAATTTATCTAACGGAGAATAGGTTGCAACTTCAAATAATGAAAGAACATACCTGTTCTGCAAACATTTTGGACAAAAACAATTAAAAAAAGAGTTGATTCTCCCTTAAAAGAGAAAAGACATCCTGGTTTCATCAGAGGATTTCCCAGCCAAGAACAGTTGAACTGAGTCTGCCTGTGTGAGCCATGACTGTAACTGTTAGTGACTAATACAGATCATGTCAACAGCTGGCAGGGATAATACAGTTCAAAAGTTCTATTTATAATCTCTGGGTCTGGTATGGTCCAGTGTTCTCTCAACAACAATAAGAGGTTTTGTAAACAGCCACACTGAAAAGTAAAGTTCCACTTCAATGGATTATTTTCCTTGTTTTTTGTTGCTGGTCCATTTTCTCAGTTTTATTTCACTTTGTTTCATGTATTTCAGAAAATGTGTACTTCTAAAATAAAAGACTATAAAATGAGAGAAATTTCACTCACTTGCTGTCAGTGGCTTGTCTACAGCTTACAAGGACATGTGAAAGTTTGACTCTTGAATGTGTTCTGCCAATGAATATTTAAGGTGTTGGCATAGATGTAATCTGTCCATCCCTAAAATGTTCTGTTTATTGTGAATGGTTTCCCACATTTGCACATGACACAGTATACGAGACTAAAATTTATGGTTGTTTCTTTCCTAGGAAAGCATTACTCTGTAGGGTCAGAACAGAGCAAAACGTGAATCATATCCACTAACTGATGTTGGCTTTATGTTAATTTACTAGAATTACTGATTATCAAAACCTTATGCTAGAATTAGAGATGATCTGCAGCTCTCATATCATAAAATAGGAAAAAACAATGGTCCAGTCCTGGTTTATCCCACTGTAAAGAGACAGTGAAATTAAGATTTACCCTGGGTCTGAATTGTCATAATTATTAGATTTCCTAATATGGATATCCATTTGAGCTTCTCCATTTGGTGTTACCACTGGGAACATTTCTGTTATCTTTTCTAAGGGACCAGAATCCATAAGCTCTCATTAGCCTGCATTACTGTGACGAGGAGAAAACTGGTTTCACTAAATAATTTAATCACCTGTTTTAAAATGCAGGTAATAGTAATATCAGAGAGTATCAGAAAAGTATCAAAGAAGCTATTGAAATATGAGTGTAAGTAGAGCACTGGGATGAATTAATATAACTGCCTAAAAAATGAACAGCAAGGAGACAAAAGAATAGGATGAGGCTAAACTATTTCAGAACTCCACAGAGGACAAACTTCATGGTGAATCTAGAAAAATAGAAAAACGCATTTGGGCCAGAACAGCACACAGAGTGAACTACAAATCTTGAAGAGTAGAACAAATGATGAAATATGCACAATTGACACCAGCGCAGAAAATCTAACATTTATCTAAAGTATTTACCAAATTAATAAATGGACATATTTTTATTTAGGTTCAGGTTTTCTTTCACATCACATAGTATTTAACATGGTAATGGTATCCTACCTATATGATAGTAACAAAAGGAATAATTAAAGCACTTCAATTCCATAGAATTACATTTCCTTCTAAAAAGTGTTAATAAAACCCTCCCATTTTTTTAGCTTCCAGCCTCCAATTATGATTCAACCTTTTCTCTGAGTGTTAGCTGATCCATCATACATCCAATAGATTGCAAATGAGTACCCTGTAGCCTGCAGTGCATTCTCCCTGACACTGCTGTAGACCATAACAACATTTACAGGATTTTTGGGAAAGACATACCCTTTAATCACAACATCTACACTCCTACTATTACTCTGGTCATTCCTCCACTTTCTAAATTATGTTATTACTAGAAAGTAAATCAAGAAGAAGGGTCTAGCTTAGCATCTGTACAAAGATATATCTATACAAACATGTCTGTCCTTCATTTTTTTTAATATAGGCCCTATAAATCCATCATGTACTCAGGACTACAGGAACATTCTCTGACCTGTGTATCAATTCACACAGCTTTGACTCTGGTACAATCCCAAAACACAGAGAGGAGTAATTTCTGAAGGATCTGGTTGCACTTGACTAGAAGAGGCTCAGCATTGCTAGGCTGAAGAAGTAATAAGGGTACAGTAAATTTGTGTTCCACAATCATTAGGAAGAGTTAAGATGTTGGGTTTATTTTCTGAGTAGTGGAATGTATTCATAGTCCAATTACAGTTACAAACATTTTGAATCATTTTTGAAAGTTAATTTCACATTTACTTGTCTCTTCATTGTACCTGTCAAGAGTAAGGATTTCAGACACTGTAAGATCACCCATTTAAATTTGAAACACAACTGCATGTTTCATTTTGACTATATCATCCTCACAAATCACCAAAGACAGAGCTTCCCTCAATTAAATTTTATTATCCTGTACTGGATCTGGCTGGGGTGGAGGTAATTTTCTTCATAGCAGCCTTCATAGTGCTGTGTTTTGAATTTGTGACTAAAACAGTGTTGATAATACAGTAGTGTTTTGACTACTGTTGAGCATTTCTTGCTCAGCATCATGACTTTCTCTTTTTCCAACTCTGCATCCTATTGAGTAGGTTTGGAATGCATGAGAAGTCGAGAGGTAATACCACCAGGACTGACCAAAGGGATATTCCATGCCATATAATGTCATGCTTAGTAGTTGCTCAAAAATATGACAGAATTGGGGGAATTTCAGACAGCTGGAAGACTGGGCATCAGTCTACTTGTGGGAGGTGATGAATGTTTGCCTTTGCATCACTGGTTTGATTTTGCTTTTTATCCTTCTTCCTCTTTTCTTTGCTTACTAAACTATCTTTACCTCAACCCTCAGGTTTTCTTAGTTTTATTCTTCCTATTCTTTCTCCTGTTCTCCTGGGGGAGGAGTGAGTGAGTAAATGTTTCAGTGGTGCTCAGCTGACTACTAGAGTTAATTCACAACAGATCCTTAAGATGTTCACACCATATGACTTCAGCTACCAATAGATGTGTTTCAGATAGTGAGGCTAGTCTAAGCTTTTCTTCTCAGCTCCCTCTATAATGGATCGAGAGGCACAGGTAAGGACTCAGCTCATGTATTTCAGACAGCTGTTCCAAGGGCTGACTTGCTCTCTTTGTCAGTCCCTCTCTTCTCATTGACTGAAGAGGGAACCTAGAATGTATCTCAGGTGCTGTCAGAAGTGAAGCCCAAGGACCAGTGTGGAGCTCACCTGGGCAAAACATTCGGTATTCTCTTCACTACTTGCAAAGGTTTTTGATCCTTACTTTTGGATTGCCCAGACAGAAATACGCACACAGTAATATAGACACATGTTGATACATGTGGAACTTGTTTCTCAGACAAGGGTCTAAGGCCAGAACTCCAGGGAAAACTGTGCCACCTTTTCCGTAAGGTTTGTATACCAAAGCCACCAAAGGAAAGAGGAAATCTTTTTAAAAAGGAAGTGTTTCAGTCTGCTGAGTGAAACAGATTAAAATCAAATGTTTGAAAACAAAGCTCTCCTCTAAGACGGCATATTTTTTTCAGCAAGAGCCTTTCTCTCCAGTTTTGCTCTTCAGTTCAGCCGCTTTCCACAGCTGCTACTATTGCCACAACTTTTGCAGAAGCTCCTCTGGGAGTTTTGGTGCGTTCTTTGATGCAAGTTAGCATGCAGTTGCCCTGAGGAATCCTGCGGGCTTTTGCAGTGCTGCAAGCTCACTGCCTGCTGTGGCAAGCCCTGGCAGCTTGGATTTTAGATATCCTTTCTCAGCTTTATATTTGCTGTAAGAAAAGAAGCAATTGCCCCATTTGGCCTGTGAATTGTGCCTGAACCTCTGTCATAAGCATATAGTCTTCTATGTTAGTCTAAGGCCATGTCATTTTAGCAAAGTAAGATGTCCTGTACACAGTAAAATGTGAGCAGGCAAATGAAGAAGTCCATCCATAAGAATCAGACCTGCTATGTACTTTTTCTGAGCGTGAGTAGTAAATATGTTGTGCACAGGAGGCATTTATCTTCCCTTGCATGTGCACACCATATGAGAAGAGGATGTTCAAGGGGTTTAGCCAACACATAGAATCATTTAGATTGGAAAAGACCTTTAAGATCATCAAGTCCAACCATTATCCCAGCACAGGGTTCCTGGAACCTGTGCAGTTGCACAATGCTGGGCTGGCTGCATATGGAAATCCACCAGAGCGTGCAGGAACAGTACTTCCAACCAAGGCACGCAGCAGTGTGAAATCTGGGACATATGACTGAGAGCATGCGTAGTGTCTCCAGATGAACAGCAGCCTGATAAAATCATCTGCCTTGCATAGTCTTTCAATCATCCTAGATATATATTACATTTTCACTTCTAAAGACATTCAAGGTGGAAAATAAATATGCCTAGAAAAATTGGACACTTGATAGACATGCCCAAATTGGGTTCTGTGATATCCCAGCTCTCTCATTATCAGTACCTGTGTTAGCTTGTTGAAATCTCAAAGAAGCTTGTCTACATGAGGTTAGAACCACATGAATGACTGATGCGTATACAGTCAGTTAATTAATGTTATTAAAGGAACAATAGAAAGAGATGTGTTGCCAAGCAGAGTTCTGAGTTGCAAAGTGAAGTAAAGGAAACATGAGGTAAAATACTATTTTTGTCTATTGGAGAGTACATAGTAGTATGGAATATTTTTGGAATTCGTTTGTATTTGTTTGGTGGCTTGTTTGATTAGGACAAATAGCATTTGTTTTTTGTTTTGTGGTTATTTTTCTTACCACATTTTTTGGCTTTTAGACATGAAACAACATGAAAGTAGCATTAGGAGGAAAAAAATGTTTCCATATTTTAAGAACTGTTCTTTGCATCTTACATCCCTTTCTTTCCTTCTAAGATTTTGCAACACACCTGTGTTAAAAATTCAGTTTTAATTGTGGATGGCACAAGAATATCCTTTGGATATCACTCCTGACTTTCTGGACTGAAAGTACATACATAGGAAGAAAATGAAGGACATGTTGAACTTCAAAAGAAAAATGTGGACAAAAATGACTGATGAGTAGAAAAAAAGAATAAAAAATAATATAATAAATGGTCATCAATAAAATTCCAGAGTAATAATCTCAAAACCACCACTGTGAGGGGCCCAAGCAGGGCAGTAATTTGAGTATTACGAATTAGTACTGATAGCTCCATATCAGCTGCTAAATATCAAACTCATGTTTTAAAATGGATCATGATGGTGTGTATGCAAAGGGATCTCTTTCACTGCAAGATGAAAAGCATGTTATAAGTATGAGTAGCTTATATTCTCTGAAATGTCATGTTTTTTCAACCCATTTTTCTGATTCAAATCCCCAAGAAAGTGTTTTGTTCTTATAAATGATATCATTGAGCCATTCTGATATTTTTCTTATTCAAGATAATGCTGGTAAAATATGTGAATTCAGGGTAAAATTTCTTCCCTCAGAATTACTATATCTGGTACTGTAAAAGTTGTTTTGTTTTGTTTTGCTTTTTTCTCCTAGAACATAGATTGTGACCATATGCAGTGCAGCTCTTTTAATTGTTCCTGCTTTGATTTCTGTTCTTTAGACAGTTCTCATAGTGGAGAGCTCCTGGAAATAATTTTGGAGTCAGAAATACTTTCTATGTAAAAAATTTGAGACTTCCTGCAGCTGTGGGATATGAGCCAGCAGACAGGAGATTTGGACTTTCTTGCCAATTCCTGCACAGTGCATGGCAGCAGAAAGGCCCACAATATCATCAAAGTTCGATGTGGAGGTTTTCCACTTAAGAAACAAGGCAGCAATGAGTGTTAAACACTAGAACAGAAAGAGAAATAAAAATATCATCTGGTTATTCAGTACAGCTATGTACATAGATTTTTCATGCTTTAAAGTTACGTACATAGCTTTTTTCCATGAAGAGGAAACAGTATGAGACGTGGCACCTGGCCTACTTACTCCTCTGTCTGGCACATCTCCTTATCCACTCCATAGGCTAGACCTGGACTACACATAAGGGCTTCATCAGACTGATGGTACCACATGAGCATCCCAAGCCCTCATTCCTGACAGGAGGGAGAACTGGTCCCAGAATGGCTCCTCCAAGAACAACCTCTTTCTGCTCTAGAGATGAGAAAATATGCCAAGTAAGTCATAATGGGTTATCACTTTTGTAAGGAAGATAGGAAAATAGTATACTTATTATTATGAGTGAAATTTGAGTTCAAGAAATTGATGTTATCTTAACTGATGACAGGATTTAACTCAAATTTAAAAGTTTTTCAGATACATGCACTAAAAACAATGCAGAGAGAATGTGAACCACTTTAATCCAAATAACCTCATGGAGGTTTCAGACCATTTACTTGCTAGTTTCTGAAATATTATTCTAATGGTTGGGGAACATGGATTTGTCTAGTGAAACTCCCATTAACAGCTTACCATGAACTGGTAAATTGGCACCATGCTATTACTACATCTGGAAAACTTAGCTGAAGTTACTATCAGTTCAGGAGTCTTTTTCACTACTTATTGCTTCACA
The DNA here is from genome assembly GCA_024605025.1 of Megaceryle maxima. Classification (NCBI taxonomy): domain Eukaryota; kingdom Metazoa; phylum Chordata; class Aves; order Coraciiformes; family Cerylidae; genus Megaceryle; species Megaceryle maxima. The sequence continues at coordinate 109,996 of JANHGN010012127.1, forward strand.
CATTTTAGGTTCCCCTAAGTTATTTATTTTAAATGCCACTTAAAATGCAAATCTAAACTGGACAAAGCCAAAGTCAAGGGTATTCAAGCTGGGCATATGTGGCAAGCAAGTGTATGAGAAGAAGAATATTTATTATTAATGGGTGCAAAGATGTACATGAAAAAGGAAAACAAATCATTAGTTATTGGACTGAAGTAGTCATATAACTTTCAGTAGACATTACAGTTCCATCAAGAACTTTTGACTATGGACCTGAAATGCAGGCCTATGGTAAAATAAGTGAGGATCAAACTTCAGTGGCTGGCTGTATAGAACAGGCAGCCTGACCTTTTCTTTCTTTTAATAGGACCTGCTCCAGCCACACTGTACTACAGCTCTTTCCTATTGCTGCTGTGGCACATCCTATGCTATCTACCAAATGCCATGAGAACAACAATCAGAAGCAAACATAAACATTCATTCCTTACCTCCTAATAAATGTACAATGTTTAGCTGAGGTTAAAATTCTTAGCTGTATGGTTCTCATACATTTGTTGCTTCAGCTTTGCTTTGTGCTAAATAATGGTTTTTTCCATCCTGAAGCTCAGAAGTTGGTTTAAGGTAGGGGAGGAGACAGTGATCTAAGTACCTCATAAGGGACAAAATTCTCATTTTTCTCAAGGAAGGATAAAACACAGTGAAGTAAAAAAGAATTATTGCATCATAGTACAGAAGCTAAGCTACTCACAGGATGGGACTGCTGGGCCTCAGGACCACCAGGAAATCTCAACATTTTATGTTTAGTCCTTTCCTAAGCACTTTACTAATACATGCTATTCAGTGAAATAGTTTTTGAAGCAAGATAGAGGCTAATGGAAATATTCAGCATCCAAAAACACAGTACCAGAATGTTTTGGTCAATAGCTGTCTGTATTGGCTACACCTGCTTTAAAACATTTACTGCTCCTTGCTGGTGCTTAGGTATTAAGTATTATTATATTAGGTAAACAGTGGTTTAGTCTATACAATCAATAAGGTTTTATTCTGCTGCCCACACAAAGGGTTCTTCATTAGAGATGTGATGGGGTGTCCAAAGGATCCACAGGGAGCGGGTAAATGTATTACAGGGCCTGAAGGAGATCAGTGCCTTGCTGGAGGTCAGACAGGATGCCCTGTGGCAATAAATGCCCATGTACAAACAGCTGTATGGATGTTGATGACGGAGCATTAAATGCCCATGTGCAAGCAGCTGTATGGATGTTGATGAAGCATGGAAAGTTATTCAGCTGACTATTACCAGGTATTTCCCATAGGGTCAGCTTAAGTACTCCATATGGGTTCCATTGACTTGATTGACTGGAGTGCCAGTGAGTGCCCAGACATTAGTTCACATACAGAAACCTGAATAAAGCTGGAGCTGACGCCTGCCCTCACTGAGCATAGTCCAGAGTGATGTATTTAGAACTTTCTTGATCTTAACCCTGCTGTATTATCATGGAGACATGGATCCTCTCTTCTAGTTAGAAAACCAAAACAAGATTTCGGTTTTGCCATCCTGCACTTTTGGTCCCTTAAATATTGAGTATCTGAGCATTTGTTTTCATGTTAGAATGACTAAAAGCAGTTAGCCTTAATTCCAAATTCCATATCCAACCTCTTTCATTTGGGAAAAAATCGGATCTCTAAATAGCCACATCTGCTTTGAGCACATGTCCACAGATGGGTTTCAGCCTCCATGCCCCCATGCCACAGGCTGGATTCCTCTGGCCAGTATGCATGCCCAGGCTGTGCATGCAAGCTCAGCACTTTCCTGATGAGGGAACTCTGACTGCCACGACCAAACCGATGCTCCTTTCCTTCTTGCTGTCTGAGATATATCCTGACATCTCCTTGTGTGTAATTAACTTCCTTGGCTACAGTGTTAGCCAGCTGCAGAATTTTTACCCAATGACACATTTACCCCTCTGCCAAAAAGGCTTTGTTTTTTTCCTTCTTTGTTTTGTTTTGCTTTGTTTTGTTTCTGTGTGACAAAGACAGCCAAATACATTTAGTCTTTCTTTAGGGATTCCCATACTCTGGGCAACTGAACCATAAGGAAATCTTTCTCAGAAGGAATTCTTAAGACTAAGTAACCTCAATTGCACAGGTTTTTACTTCATAGATGTGCAAGACCAACTTCCCAGATTTTGATGTTCCTGCCAGTGGCAATGCTCCACATTCTTCCAAAAGTGCTCTCCTCAGTTGTGGGTCATACAGATAGTTTAGACAATCTCACACTCCCTTGCCACAGATAATTTCTGCAGCATTGTTTAAAACTCTCCCTAGCAAAGACACTGATAATGCAGTTAGAAATCAAATGCATAGATTTAAAGAGAAGCATCAAGGCAGATGATTCTGTTGACAGAGCTGTGCAGCAGTGTCCTTTTATTTAGATTTTAGGCTTAATGTTCTTAGATGAACTAACTGCTTCTAAATCCCTCAAAGTGATGAGTATCCACGAAGAAAGTAGTTTAAGGTACTTCGCTTTATTTTAGTTCTTTGAGAGATGTTGATAAACATGTAGAGAATAGGATTTAGGAGTCGTGGTAGACAACAAGTTCTCCATGGAACAGCAATGTGCCTTTATGGCCAGGAAGGCCAATGGTATCCTGGGGGACATTAAGAAGAGTGTGTCCAGCAGATCGAGGGAGGTTCTGCTCCCCCTCTACTCTGCACTGGTAAGACCTCACCTGGAGTATTGCGTCCAGTTCTGGGCTCCCCAGTTCAAGAGAGACAGGGATCTGCTGGAGAGAGTCCAACGGAGGGCTACAAGGATGATTAAGGGACTGAAGCACCTTATGAGTGCCTTATGAGGAAAGGCTGAGACACCTGGGGCTCTTTAGTCTGGACAAGAGAAGACTGAGAGGGGATTTGATAAATGTT
>JANHGN010012127.1:119111-151850 GCA_024605025.1 Megaceryle maxima
CTGTCAGTGCTATCAAACAGCTACAAATCCCCCCCCCCCAAAAAAAAACAAACCAAACCAAAACAAAAAAAAAAAACAACCAAAAAGACAAAAACCCCAAAACCACAAACAAATCATGACTAGCATATTCAAAGAGTCCAGCCTACAGAATGAATGGCGTTGTTCTGCTTTCCACTGCGCTGTGTAGACATTGCCTAACAAAGTGAGATGTAATGGATAGGGCTCTTGTATGTCAAGGAAGATGTGAACTAACTGGAGACAGCTGAAAACAGCTCAACTGACTGGAAAATGGGAGTTAAAAGGAAAGATTCAACAGACATTGGCAGAAAACAGGGGAAGTCAACAAGTCAACAGTCCTAAATGGCTTGTACAAAGAGTTTATTAAAAGAAACTCTTTTTCCCAAGGTCCACAGTGGTCAACATCTACCATAACTGATATAAACACAGTTAGTCCTGCCTTGGATGAGATAACATTTATTTTTCTACCCAAACACTGACGGGGAATAACCATTGAATTCTTCTCCATTTGCTCAATTATGAGTAATGTGCCTATATAATAATAAGCAAATCTATGTAATGTTTCATTCTAATTGTAAATTCTTCTGTCCCTTTGTTTCTTTTACATCCTAACTTCAATCTGTATTGTCTTCATTTAAATAACAGAAAAGAACACTAATTAATTGTTTTTAAATTTTATGTCATATTATGGGCACATATGTGTGTATATGTCATAGAAAGTTCATGTATGTGTGAAATACCTGAGAATTCATCTATTGCCCCATATAATGAGGCATCAGTTATAGTGAAGAACTTCTTAATTTCTAATCTAACTCTACCCTCTTCTAGTTTGAAGTCATTACCCCTCATCTTACCATTACAAGCCCTTGCAAAAAGTCCTTCCGCAGCTTTCTTGTAGGCACCCTTCAGATACTGGAAGGCAGTAGTAATGTTTCCCCAGAACCTTCTCTTCTCCAGACTGAACAAACCCTGTGCTTCAGTGCTGCTTCTTCTGGTCTAAATCCAGTGTGTTCTTAAATTCACTATGCACACAGAAAAAACTCTGAAAGCAATGCAAGTTAAAAGAAAAGGCAGCGGGCAATTGTGGGCAATGTCTAGGTTTGTGGGTGATTAAAAGGAGAACCAGGTAGTCCCTTTCAATAGTTTGCTCCTTTTTACTGATACCTCTGTTAAGATTAGTTCCCTTAACTTTCCAGTACCCTTTAAAATCAACACACTGTTAGAAAGACGGAAGTCAAAGATTTGGATCACAAGCAATAGGACTGCAAGACAACCATGAACTTTATAATATGGGACTTAGCTTTCAAATAGTCTCACTTTTCTGAATAAATCTAGATCAACAAACTTTGAGGAGAGTAGCATAAAAAAACATGTCACTTTCATCAAGTTGCACAAGCTTAGCCACCGGTAGAAATAAAAATAATATACTGCACACACTGATATTTTTTATTGGATTTAGGACACTGAAAGTAATCCCATTGTCATAGTCCTGACTCCAGTAAAGATCTGTTGTGTATTAAAAAAACTACACCAAATAACTAATATCAACATACATCCAGAAAGAACAATCACCTTAACACATTATTATAGGTAAATTTGCCTCTTTGTTTACAAGCTTGGGGGTCATGACTTCTGAAGCTCTTTTTTCAGACTGCTTTTAAATATGCAATGTGGCCTGTCCTTCCTGCAGGGATCCCCTACTTTTCAAGACCTCATCACCTTACTCTTGTACATAATGGAGCTGTTTAACTGTGGCAGTAGGTGGTCTAATGAAATACTGCTACATCATTTCTTCAAGGACTCCTTTGGCTTCTTGTGTCATTTATCCTTCTCAAAATAATAGTGTTTACTTTGGACTATTTTGCTGGAATTGCTTCTTGGTGCCTGATTGATTTGATGAAAAGAAGTACAGGCCATCAGTGCCCCTTGACCCTGTTCAACAACAGAAATGTTTTTTCAAGGTTGGCAGCCTGTCCTCACTCTAGGCATTGCTCCAAGTTTCCTTTGAGAAGCAGCTCTTTGATGACACGTTGCCTATTTTGGAAGAGTTCTGTTAACATCATCAGAATTGTCTTTCCTTGCATGCTGGTGCATAGATGCAATTCAAAGAGTCATGAAAAGCATTGGAGGACAGGGAAAGGAATGGTCTTCTGTGAGTCACAGTTCAGAAGTCTTGTTTATCCTCCAGATTTGGAGGTGGATTTCTTTGAAGTTGATCTAGGGAATTGAGGCTGTCAGCCTGAGTGCAGCTGTGCCTTCAGCTGAGCTGCTGTTGCTTGTTTAGTGACAACTGTTCTTTGCTAGGACCTTCAGAAATCAGTATGCATTTGGAGAGGCAGGATGCTGCTGCTGCTGTGGCATACTGAGTATCCTCATCTCTGCACTTTGCAGTGGGAGCTGACAGCTCTCAGCACTATGTTGGCGGTGATCATCACCTCATGATTAGGTCCATGGACAACTATGGCTTTCAGATATTGCCACACAGAAGAGATGAACAGTGCAAACATGCGGTTCTGATTCTCACTACTGTTATGAAGGATGACTGCTGAAACATTTATTTCCACTTCAAATATTTGTCCATATGTGTAATCCATTATTGATATGCGTACAGAGTACAGGCTTGAAATATGAAATCTTTGGCCAGTAGTATCTGCTGTGGACATTTCTTCTTCTTAAATGTCCACCTGCCATGATGCCAGAAGTGTAATGGGCAGTTCAGGTATAATAGCACAATTTCTTCACAACATTCATGTTCACCCAGCATAGTCATTTGTACTATAGTCAGTAAACACAGTAGTGTTAGTTTAACAGATAGCTATTACCTGAAAGTTCTTTAATCAGATTTAGTTTGTAGCCAGAAAGCAAATGAGCTTCCTTCTTTGTGATAAGCTGTTCCACACTAGGATTGCTGGATTGAAACACTGCCAATCTTTTAAGACAAAAGTAATTAATACCTGAAGAAAGCACTTCAGAAAGAAGGATCTCAGAAACTGCAAGAAGTATCTAAAGATGATGTTTGTTTATCTATTTTTTATTTTCCTACATTCTTCCCTATTTAGTACAAGCAACCCCACCTGAAATCCCAGTTTAGAGCAGAAGTTCCTTCAGAGTTCTGTATTCTAACTCCTCCTTGCTCAGCAAGCTCTGTTCACCCTTGTCATTTTTATCCTGCAGGGAATATCACTCTTAAAGGATGTGTTTTTAAGATAGCAGTAACTGAACATTCAATTTAGATGAAATACATCTCTTTAATCAACTTTTGTTAAAGAAATCTAATTGGTTTATTCAATCTTATACCAAAGGGACTCTGCAAACAGAAGCATGGACTTCAGGAAATTAAAGAGACCTAGTAAGCCATGTCCTTACTTAATTATGTCCTTACCTAATTATCCCTGTGGAGATTTTAATAGCATCTAACACTACTTACATAGCCCAGTGGCTTTGATAAATTCAGTAATAGAAAGTGCATCAACTCTATATACACTTGCTTCATTAACCTACTTCCATGTTGGTCCCGAATGAAATTCACAAAAGATAAGGACATCCAGGTTTTGAAAAGGCAGCCACTCCTGTGCTCAAATGGGTTGACCACTCCTCCAGTACACCTGCAACAGGGAACAACCTGATACAGAGAGTGGAAAAGCAACCCACTGTCCAAAAAGAAAACAGGTTACACAGATTTGGGTAGCACTGTACAGAAAGGCAAATGTACATCAGAGGTGATCATGAACTAAACTCATGAAAAAAAACCCAAACTTCATACTGGATGTTTATAAACTGAAGCATCATTTTACAAGACACAGGATACACACTTCTGCTCTGGTCATAATTAGATTTGGGTCACATGTATGTAAAAATACAGAATGCTTGAAAACAGTCCAGTGGAAAACAAGAAGTATATTTCAGGCCCTATAATGTGTTAGTTGTGAGAAAAAATTGATAACGGCTTTCCTAGGAGGAAGTGATTTAGAAATAATTTAGGTTTTCAAACCGTGACAACATATGAGATATCCACAGAGTTTGTCAATGAAGTGTTCTCTATGTTCACTGTGGACTGGACAAGAAATTATAGGCTCAAAGTGCAGATAAAAAATAGATAAATCGTTCTCTCTGTATCTGTAGTTAAGCAGAATATCTAGGGCAGTTGGGACAAACCTATTATGAAGAACAGACCAAGAAGATAATCTGCTAGGACTGAATTAGGTAGAGGTTGCCCTGCCTTGATGAGGAAGTATGGATCTGGACTATGTATCTTTCCTATTTTATGGCAATGATTTGATAAAATATGAAAAGGGGTGATGTCCATGCCTTAGAGAGCTTGTTGTTGTTTATTTTTCATTTCTTTGTTTTGTTGTAGGTTGTTTTTTTTCTTTAATTGTTAAAAGAAACTATTATCCGTTGTTTAATCTTCAGGTTTTATTCTACTATTCTAAAATTTTATTTTAAGCCAGTATTTTCTTTATTTTCTCTTTCTCACAATTTATTATTCAATATTTTTGTCCTCATTTGTATGTCTGTTCTCTCTAATTCCTCCCACCCTCCATCTTGCTCAGAGCCACTTTTTCTCCATGCAGTTTGACTCTTACCACACTGCCACCAGCATGGTCTTTTTCCTGCTTGACTTCTCTGCTTTCTGTGCATTCCTCAACACATGAGATCCTCAAAACTCACCACCATGATTCTGTCTTCTCCAGAACTATTTTGCAAAATAAACTTATTTTAATACCACGTTTCCTTTTATAGAATGAGATGAATGAAGGGAAGAGTCATTATGTGCTTTAGCAGTTCATGTATCAGTGAGAAGGGGAGAAGTTAAGTTAGACCATTCAGCACAGAATTGTTAATCTGAGATAATAAAGCCTCTTATCCAATGAAATTATCTAAGGTTAAATACATTTGAATACTGGAATAGATACAGACAGAGCAGTTTCCTTAGTTCTGGATTAAAATGCATTGTCAACCAGGGAACCAAAATTTAGTTGTACAATATATCTGAAGGTTCTGGGAAATATGCAAAAATCAGTTAATTATGCAGTTTTGTAAATTTTTGGTTCATTGGTTGTTTGGGGGGTGGGGCATGTTTTCTTCAGGTTGTAAAGAAGGAAGATAAAACACTGTGGTTGTCTAAGAGGCTACAAGGAGTAAAAATGAGATGAATGACCTTATAGAAGTCTGTCAGGCAACTACCATATTGTTCAAACTAGTTTCTATTGAAATATAAAGAATAGTAGATCCTTTAGTGGCATGATTTTTTACCCCTGAATCTTTTCCTACCTTTTTCCCTGGATGCATACTTGTTACTTCTATCTGTATTATCATAGACAGCAATGTTTTTGTCCAGACATGGAGGAAGATAATTAGTCTAAGAGATCTTATCTGGTGGTGGGCAAACTAAACTCATTCCTCTTGCCATTCCAAATCCTGCCTAAGATTTCATGTTAGATGCTAATGAGAAAGAACAAAAAGTGACACTTGTGAAAACTGTTTTGTTCACAGTTCCTCGGAGACCTTCTGTAGAAATGTGGGGAAACCCCCTTACATAATAAGGGGGTTTTACGCCATTCTCCATCTGCCTTTCCTTCTGCTCAGGACTTCCACACAGGCTTGCACAGATATACCTTTAGTCTATGTTGACCATTTAACTGATATTCCAGGTCAAAAAACTGCATCTTAAACTGTGCTTGTACAGTGCACAGCAAGTTAACTCCTGAAGCTAAAGGCTAAAGGTTTCAGTACTAACATAGAACAAAGAAATGACAAGGATGACTTGGTTTTGTTTCTTTGTTTTAGATTCCTGTTAATAGGCCATTCATATGAGGGCTCTCACAGTATGGCCACTGACACAAGTAACCCCATGGGCACTGCAACTAGTGACTGTTTCTAATGCATATGTGTCTTTTAGCTAATTTTTCAGTGAATGTTGCCTCATGAGCTTTACGCTTATTAGACATCAAAGAGAAAGAGATTAGATATCTGTTAATTATGAGAAAAGATTTCAGTCTTTTGTGACTTACTAGTCAAAAAAGAATCCGCATGGAAGAGAAATCTTAATCAATTCTGTGCAAAAATCGTATGTAGTTAATAATCTTTGAAATGTCTGTCAAAATCCGCTCTGTCAAGTCAATTAAAACTGGACATTAAGCTTAAAAATTATGTTAGTGATTTACTAGCAGATGATAGACAGATGGACAGCATGATCTTGCCAGCTTAATTTCTTTGAGAAAACAGGATTAGTAAAAAGCCTATTTCAGTTCCTAGTTAATTTGTCACTGTAAAATTGGTCTAGTAGGTAGAAATCATGTTCTGTATCCTTAATGGTTTACTACTGGGTTGTCCTTTAGGTTTTTTTCTAATTTATACTTTTTCTTATTTAGATTACAGTCAAGGCAAATGTTTTTCAGTCAGAGGAATAAAGAGGTAGAAGCCCTTGTGAATAAGCATCATCGCAATGCTCTGCAATTGTCCGATTTTCTGATAGAGAGAAGGTATCTTGGGACAAGTTGGACAATTCTGGTAATGGCTAAACCCAGTGCCAGCTCTAGACATCTGCTGGTCTAAATAGGACTACACTGACTTCCTCCGCCCGTCTAATAGAGTAGTTAGGAGATCCTGTCTTCCCCCAGGATCTATGTAATTTGATGTCCTGAATGTTTAAATAGAAGATAACTGTACAACCTCATGCATATCACTGTTCCTTTTTTTTTAAGTCAGATTTAAGTTCACCACTGAAATCCTAGCCTTCTTACAGATTTTCTTGCTTAATCCAACTTGCTGTTCAAGTTCTGACATTAATGATGAAACACATGAATCCAGTGCTTCGAGCAGGCTATGTAAGACCTCTATTAATTTTCCATCATTTTTATAGTCACAGAGTGATTGAGGTAGGAAGGGACCTCTGGAAATTGTCTATCCTGACCCCCATGCTCCAAGCAGAGACAGCTGGAGCAGTTGCTCAGAACTGATTTTTGGTTTAGTGATGAAGTTGCATATATCCCAGAAATGGCTTATATATGAGAGCAGTGTTCCAAAATTTTTAGGAGATGATTTCTATCTATTCCAAAATTGATAGTATCTCTAGAATTAGCAATGTCAAGAGAATGCAGCTGGTAGGATCCAGAATCACAGCCATTTGGGTCCTTCTGCTTGGTTAGACACATTTTCTTTAAACTCAGAAATAAGTCATTAATGAGTCACCCTATTGAAATATCCCAATGCAGGGTTGTGAGTAAAGCAAAGGTCAGCTTGGATGAAGTCAGTCCAATGAACGCAAGAATCCTTCTGAATCAGCACAGTCAGAAACAAAAACCTACTCTGTTTGTTTGTATAATATGAAGTGCACCTTGAAAAACCTTTATGGAATGACTGTTTTTATACCCTACTAAGTGCATAAGAGAAACGTTCTCACAACAAGACCATACCAGAAGAATATCTATATTGTTATAGTCACTTACAAGTGGAGTACAACAGGAGAGATGTTTTTGTCCTTCTACAACCTAAAGATATTTTTTAAGAGCATAACACTTTTGGCTTGGATTTGAGCTTTTCAGGTTTATCTGTCCTATTTTATACACCTACATTAAAATACAGACTTTATTCTAGGAAAGCCTGTATTTCTTCACTAACTGAAAAGGAATGATAAAGAGTTAGGCCAGGTATAGAAATCTACTTCTTAGAATCTCAAATCCCATTTGTGATTTTTTTTTTTCCTATTTATTTACCAGAATATCATCTGTTTCACATATCTGGATACAGAGCATTTCTTACAGTTACAGCTGCAAACGGGGCATTGTGATACACACCCCAAATGGTCAATCCTTTATGACCAATATTCCTTTTGGAAGTATGGTTTAACAGCTGCCCTCAGCTCACCATTAACAATCTAAAATAATTTCTGTTTCCATCTTTAAGAAGCCTCAGTATTTCCTAGGTATGAATATAGATCAATGTCCTTCACTTTTTTCCTAACAGGATTATGAAAACATTTTAAAAAAACCAAACAAACAAAAAACCCCCAAACCAATAAACAAAAACCAACCAAACAAAAAAACCCAAACAATCCCAAACAAGAAGTCTGTAAGTGAAAAATGCCACCTCTGTAAGCTGACTTGGAGAAAAATGAGTTATATTCTATGTATGTCTAATTCTTCAGCCTGCCTTTGCACAAGTGAAGCAAGTATTTGACTCTCTGCCTTTATAATCTATGTCACAAAAGAATACACAGCCATGAAGAAAGACTAGCCGCTGGCTTCTGATGCACACAGCACAAGAGTTTCCCAAGGGACTCTGCCAGGCATCCTAGGTGGTTCAGATACTGGTTAATAATCACTACAGACTAGATCCTACATTTCTGCAAGTACTGATTATGACTTTGAGCAGAGTATTTTTCTCCACCTGTCCACCTCTTCTGTATGGTTTGTCAGTCCCTATGAAATTTTGTGCAGCTTCATTGCTGCTGCTTTCCCTACACTCATTCCTCCAAGCCACATCTGGTATCTTACATGTCACCATCTGAGAGATTTCTGCTGGCTTCAACAGCTTCAGTAAAGTGATATTGGCAGAGGCACTTTAAAAGTGGTGGCTCCACTGCAGAAGAAATCATTGCAATATGTCTCCATCTGCCACAGAACCAATGAGTTTAGTACTGATATTTTTGCCTATGACTATTTGGAATTGGCAGCTATGCTTTTATTAAGAGTAATTGTGTAAGAGGTTAATTTTTCATTGTGATTTGCATGCAAACCCCTCTTCATAGAAGCACTTACTTTGTATAGGTCTATATACAGGTACATAAGTGTACTTAAAAATGCATATAGGCACAAATGTTTTGTGACTGGCCCAGAGTGAGCAAAATTAATATCCTTGACCCAGTAACCAACAGAAAACCTATACTGATAGACTTTATTAATAGAGTATCCCAAGGTTTAGGGCCTGATAGCTGAACCACACAAATTCAGATGTCACTCCCCCTCCTCAACCTGCAATATCGCTGTCTCATCACAAAGGTAGAATTTTTTCCCTTTGTCCCACAGTAGCACTTCTGACACTCACTAGGCTCCTAACCACTTTCTGAAAAAGTAAAAAAACCTCTTTTATAATTGAACAATTCTCTTTATAAAATGTGTTTCATTCAGTAGAAAAAAATGGAGGTTTTGTTTTTGTTTTTGTTTCATTTTTGTTTTTTAATGTACTCCCTGTTTTACCAATGTCAAAGTGAAGTATCATTGATAGAAGAGAATGAAAAATAAACCATAGATAGATCAGGTCACAAATACATTTGGCATTCACATTTTCTTATTAGGCAAGTATAAAAGAAATCCCTTTGAACACTTCAGAAAATTTATATTTCATGTTAAGAAAATTTAGAAGCCCCTAGAAGCCCCCATCAGGAGCTGCCATTTGGTGTTGGGGGACTTGGAAAATACCTGTACAGATTTCTACTATTAGCCTTTTTGTCTTCATCCTTCTCCAGTTTCCTTCTCAGCACTTGCTGGTCTGTGACGCTGGGAGACTGCCTCACATCAGCTGTGCACTTCTAACAGTTAAGGTAGGTAAAAATGTAGGATTTTCTACCTTTCCTATAGGTTGTCCCCGGGAGAAATGGAACAACTTCTCATGTTATAGGGACATCACAGTGCAGAGCATAAAAACATACCAAAGCCCCAGATGGTGAGATACAAAAATATGTATATATATATATAGCAGGAAATTAAAATGCTCTGAGATCGTTTCCTTTTGAATTAATAACTTTCCATGGTTTCAGTTTTATATTTCTAATGAAAAACACTTGTGATATAAGAAGTGTCAGGCTGTTTTGCTAAAAGATGATGTGTGTCCCTCAAAATTATGAACACGTGTATGAAAAACTGGTAGTCCTAATAAGGCAAATTTACAACATGGACACATCTATGCAGACTAACGACTGAGCAATAGAAGAGATGTCCCAAATACTTGCTATTTCTTACTTTACTTCTTAGTCACTTCACAGTAAAATTTTTACAGTTGCTTGTAAAATTTATTCATTCTTCTTGAGAAATACTAGTTCTGCATCTTGAAATATTTAGGCATCACAGTCCAAAGGTTTTCCAAGCTACTTCTCGGTGGGTTTAGTGCATTTTTCTATAAAATTTCAGGAAAGGGCACAAAAATGTACATTGACAAAATCTTATAAAATCTTTTCCATATCCATATAGTAGTGTCAGCATTTTAAATTTAACAGTAATATATAATCAAAACTGGACAGAGAAGTAAACTTTCTGTTTATAAGACCACATGCACAAATGGAGCATTACTTTTATTTGAAGCTATAGAAATCAATGCAGCAGTATTCCAAATAATCTGATATTTCTGAAAGTACTGAAAAAATTACTGCGTCTCCACTGTGCTTTGGAAATTGGGCAGGACCTAAATAGTTGACATGAAGTAATAGCTGACATGAAAAGGTTGTGACTTAGCAACTGCATTGTTAAATGAGAATATTTTATGCTCTGGGGAAAAACAATACAGGGAAGAACGTATGTGTGTAATTATGCAGCTAAATAGCGCACACTTTGAGAAATAGCAGCCACCATATTATGAACTCATCCTGGACAGGCACAAGCAACAATCCCTCACAGTGATACAACACCACAGTGTTTGCACTCTTTCAAAACATTATTTCATCCTCTGGGACATACAGGAGCATTATAAAACCTCAGTTCACAGAAGAAAAAAAGAAACCAACAAAAACCAGACAGATATGAATATTCCAGAAATAAACAAGTAAAACTGTTTAGTTTAAATCTATATGCACTATTAAGAAAAAAAAAATCTTAAGAACAGCATTCATGTCATATCTGGAACTAGACTGTATACAAACGCTTTGTCATGGGGATAGAGGAAAGTAAAGTACAGGCAACATAACAGCCATGGAGCTTATCTACAGACTCCAGTGTTTGGAGTAACTCTCTGTGGGCTTAGCACATTTTCCCCCTCTTCTCTGTAGGGAACTGCACACAGAATGGCAGCATGAAGGATTTCTTACCTTGGCTATGTCTTTGTTGCAATGGGTCAAAGCTTCTGCTTTCAGTAACTTGGTTGTCCTATTTCTTTCATCAGAAGGCAGTCAATGCTTGTTGGAGAAGGACAGTTCTTTCTGCAGAAGAGACAAATGGTTCTGCCTAGAACTTTCCTCCCCAAGACATGTGATTGCAGTAAAAACTTAACCATGCAGCAGTTCTTCCATGCAGTTAAGAATGATTGCTAATAACAAAAATCAGCTTCTCATTTTTGTTCACAAAAAGTTACCAAAGGTGGAAATGGAACAAAAAAACCCCTTAAGAGCTGAAAAGATTGTCCACAGAAGACCCTCCAATCACTGCAGAAAAGTGGGTATTACACACTAATTTTCAAATGTAATGTAGTAAATATTCCCCTCCTTTTTGAAAATATTCCAGAAATATTATTTGTCTTACTAATAAATTCAGATAATATAGTAAATACCTGGGTCATTTCTTAAAGTAGCCATTCACTCTGAAATATTTTTCTGTGCTCAAAGCTGAAGACACGTTTGAAAGCATGGGTCTTCCAGTGTATAGGTCTCAGCCTGCCAAATCTAACAAGTTAGCATAAGAGTGTTCTTTTTATGCACCTCTCCAGCACAGTGCCCCATGGTTTGATAAATAAGAGTTTTCAGATGTAAATAAGAAAAGCATTCAATTACAATTATTTTTATTGTTTGTCTGTCTTCATCTCTCATAAATGGAGGTTAATTCTTTGTTAGAGGAAAGTCTGAACAGGAAATAGCAGCCAATGTTTTCACATTGCTGTCATTATGACTTGTGCCTGTTTGTTTTGAAATGGATGGTCTTCTGATAAAGACATTGACCTAGTGCTCAGAATCCCTCTGCTTCTTTTCTATTCAGTCACAGCTTCCCTCTCCTTTGTGTTTAATGAATAATTCTGATTTAAGGTGCATTTCAAGCTCTGGACACCAGTATTCGATGGAGACAACATGTAAGATTATCCAAGAGAGTAATTTATTATCTTTGCCCATTTTAATATTGTTGAATAAAACCACAAAAACTGCAAAGTCTTCAACTGAAAGCAAGGAATTAAATTATGGCACTGTAAAAACAACAGTCCCCCGCAGTTCCCTCTGCATGTTATAGAGGATGTTTCCTTCTAAAACAAGTGGGAACTTTTTATTGATATATTTATTAAAAAAAAAATAAAATAATCAGAGTGACTCCTTATTTCTGTCTTTTTTCCTTCACCTACTAAAAAAGAAGGATTTCCAAGAAGATAAAAAACCAACTATGTAGTCTCTTGCCATTTTACTGCCTACGGATGCTTCATTTCTCTGAAAATTGTGCAAATCTTCACCTGAGCATTAACAAAGTTTTGGTTTTCTCCCTACTCCTGATCTCCTTTACAAACATTGAAACTTTTCTCTTTAAATCAAGTGTTGTTCTCTAGAACAGTGATTGCCGTTATCTTTGTAACTGAATCTTACTTGAGAAAGCTAATGATCTCTCCACATGTTGCTGGTTTTAGCTCTAGACATTGTCCCCACTTCTTCAGCATTAAGGATGAGTATAGTTAAACCAACTGAATGACATCATTGTATCACCAACTGGGTGTTCCTTTACTCCCAATTGCAAAATCCTAGAGCAGGGACACTGCAGCTGAAGCTTCAGAAGTCAGAATAGATTCATTTTCTTGGGCTTCATGCTCTGATTCTAAATTACTCAAGACTCATTAGCAAGGAATGTCTTAACAATAGGTAGCCACTGCTCCTGAGTATCTGTTAAAGCAAGCTTAGATATTGTTTTTGCCATATCTTGAATAATTTTCTCTTTGTGATAGGCAGATCCATCCCTGAAATTTCTATTGGATGTTGTTGCTACTTTCAAGAAGGCAGCAGCAGCACTTTCAGGATGAAAACTGGATTGAATAATCAATCAAAAGATGATCTGAGAGAAACCTGCCTGACATGAATCTGAAAACTCTGGGGTTAATTTTCTTCACATATATAAAAAGGCACTGATCAAAAATTATCTTTTACAAGAACAGCTAACTGTGTGTGCAGCTTTCCACCCTTTCCCTTGTTTTCTTTTATGTCAGCGTGATTTAAAGAGAGGAAATAAGGTCACAAAGGGAGTGTCAAGACTCTATCTACTAAAAGTTACTGAATGACAAAAACCAACTTCTAAGTTACAAGCTACATTATTACATCTGATGCTAAGATTTGAAGTGTGGTTTGCAATGCATGCCTCCAGCATCCAGAGGCTGGTGCATTCAGAAGTGCTGAAAAGAGTACAGTAATGTCAGCAGGTATCTTAAAAGAAATTCAGTTGCTTCTAAAGGGACAACACCAAACAGGTTCACATCTAGCTCTAAAAATACCTAGATGAACAGGTAATGATCAATGATCATTCACAGGATAAAACGCTGTAAAAGATCTGTCCAACACATTTGCTTGATTCCAATTGTGTCCAGTAGCAGATGGCTAAGGAGAACTTTAAGAACAAGACAAGCACAGAATGACACTTACTCTTTGCAAAATATTTACAAAATAAGTATATGTGCATGTGTGTGTGCCCACACGTGCGCATACATATGACAAGTCTATGCAAGAGGTAGACATATTTGGAGAAGGCCATAACCACGGGTAGCATCCTGCATCCAAAGAGAATTGCAACATAACAATTCTCAGCAACCAGAGGAAATTCTTCTAGCTTTGATGTACTGCATGAACCAATTACAGACACATGCACACAAGCAGTAAAAGCAAAGCAGTGTAATTTTTTTTCTAATATACAGTTTTATGATGAAATACAAACTATTCACTCCTTCCCAAAGTCCGTGAAAAACAAAGCCTGTAAATGAAATTAAACAGTAACAGGCCTAAAATTGGTAAAAGGAAATTTATACTGTATATCATATATAATCAACCTACAGAACTCTCAATCGGTGAAGTAGTGGTATTAAAACTCCAAGATATTTCTATAAGTAATAAGAAAATTTGCAGTTATATTAGTGCAAACTAAGCTATGCAGGCATGAAGACAGAAATCACCCATTAGCTGCCTGGGGCTAGCTAGGAACGGTGTTTATCTTCTAGGCATGCTAATGTATGGCTCCTCTGGTGAAGTTGGTACTGGTAGCTTTCAAGAAGCAGGATAATGGATTAGAAGAATGCATTGAACCTTTGATTTAATCATTCCCAGGTTTCTTTCGCTTCAAAATCCCCCTTCCTGATCTACAAGGGTGGTCTTCACGCTCATAAGAATGCTGTGCCAAGTCATTACATATTTATTTTTCAAATGACTTTAGAATGTAGATGTTCCCATGTGAGCATTAGAGATCTTCCCCTGTGGATGTTTGGAGCACAAGCTGAACCCTGAATCTCATCCAGGTGTCATACAAGTCCTTAGTAAAACTCCCACTGAGCTGACCAGGATGAGGATTTGGCCCACTGACTGTGATAGTCTGTTCAGCTTCTGCTGCCATTGTGTAGCTAGCAAGGAGTAGACACAGATGTTAGCATTCATGTTGAGATTAAAGGGGTACTGGTTTTAAGCTAAAAGAGGGTAGGTCTAGACTAGATATAAGGAGGAAATTGTTTACAGTGAGGGTGGTGAAACACTGGAACAGGTTGCCTGGACAGGTTGTAGGTGCCCCATCCCTGGAAACATTCAAAGTCAGGTTGAATCAGGGCTCTGAGCAACCTGATCTCATTCAAGATGTCCCTGCTTACTGCAGGGGATGGTGGACTAGATGACCATTAAAGGTCCCTGCCAACACAAAACATTTTATGGTTCTATGAAGCTAATATTTGGGCTGCCTAATCTCCAAAATCCTACAAGTATAACCCTTGGATAGACATTTTCTGTCCTTTCTGGAATAAAACATGGTAGATGTGTTACTCTTATAATGGAAAAATGTTTAAAAGCTGTGAGTTCATCTTAAAATTTCAGAATTCAGAGTCTTATTCAAAGTTTATCTGAAAAATCCATGCCTTAAAATTGGACTAGAGGTCACCTTGGAGGGGGTTCAGGATTTCACTATTTCCTGTTTTTCAGGCTGGTCCAGGAATAGTGAAATACATAAAACTTATCAAAATGGAATGTAAAGGGAAGGAAATTTATCAATTACTTTTAGTAGATCAGAGCCTGATGCTCAGGGAAATGAAAAACATTCAGCTTAGATTCATGCAGCAGTCAGTGGCAGAATCATTGCCTGGTTTACTCTGCTTCCTCTTGTGAGAAAGCCTCTCTGTAAGGATTTCAGAGCTTCTTCTCCATACCTCTACCTCTCTGGGAAGCAGAAGTGCAGAGGCTGCAAAATTTTTAAATATGCATTTTTCCCAAATTACCTAAACAGTCCTGAGTTTCTTCAAATGCCTGTAGTTAGAACAATGGGCAGAGGCCACAGGATATCACTGCTTTATGTGAACCTGGTCATTCACAGCATATTTGCTTTTTTGGTCCTTCCCTCACAGACCCTGTACTAGTACTGAAGTGCTGCTGTCAAGAGTTCACATATTTCCAGTCTTTTTAGTTCCCTGGATTCTTTTTGCAGGATTTTATTTGTTGCCATGAAGGGAATTTTTTTTTTTTTATTATTTTTTTTTTTTTGCTTTCAAATCTTCACTGAGTGTTCACACTCAAAACTGTCTTGCAGATCCATACCAGGGATTTAAGTGGGACTCTTGAGCATGTGACTAACAAGATATTGATCACTCTATTAGCTGAACAACGTCAAACATTGATATCCTTGCAGCATAAACATACGAAAGCCACCCCTCTACAAGACGTGTATTAATTTAAAGGGCTCATCAAAAGATTGTGCCAAAGACTACATGGTTTTCTTGGGCAATGTTCTGAGTACTGGCACTGGAACCAAAAGCCAAGGAAACAGAATAGCTGGGATATTTGTAAGGCAAAGGAAAAAGCAAATAGTTTGGATATTTATAAGATAATATGACTTCACACCTCAAAACTGGCATTTTGTCATGCTGGGCATTTTTACTTTTCCTAACTGAATTAAAATTCCTCTCCTTGGGAGCAGTTCACACTCATGGCAAAGATCTCTCATGCTAAGAATTTTTTCAGGTATTTTATTGTTTGGTTAGTGATGATTTGCTGGTTCCTGAAATTCTCCAACAAGAAGGAAATCCTTCCTCACACCAATGAATCCCAAGGACTCAGATGGGACTTGCAGCAGAGCCAGTTATAGAAGAGGATCATACATTTATTCAAACACGCTGGCCAAGACACAACACTGAGAATGTGTGTATGAGTCCAGAAAAAAAAAAGCAAAAAAAAAAGCAGCAGAACCAAAACTTCAGTTGCAATGCCATAAATAAAACTTGGGATAGTTTGCCCAATAAAGACTTCATGGGCAATGATGTCTTGTCAAAGAGACTAGGAAACCTGCAGTTTACAATCTTAGAAGACAGTCAGTGATTTGTAACCAGGAGATTTGCTGGTTTGCTTGAAATGAACTGTTTTATAGCAAGGCAAGAGGTTTATTTCACTTAGGGCTTTGGGGAATGGCATATTTTCTTTAAAGAAACATTTTAACTATAAAAAAGGTAAAGAGAATTTAGTTTATAAAACCTTTTTACAGTTTATTTCCTATCATTGATTTCTTAAAATATATATATAAAAATGAGGATTTGACTAAATGAATCAGGACGTTAAATGATAAAAGTTCCGTCCATGTAAACAAATAAATAATTATTTACAATCTTTGGCAAAACAAAACAAAATTTCATTGATCTCACTCTCTCACACACACTTGCAAGGAAGAAAATTAAAAAGAAAATTTTTAAAAACATCATAAATAATTTACATAGAATAGGAAAATTATGATACAGTCCAAATATTAACATCTTCACCCCCACACTGATGTATCTGTCTGACAAAACAAAAAACCCTACACAGTCATTACAATCATTACATTTAATGAAGTCACCCTCCCTTCTGCTTGGGACTTGGGGATACAATTTGGAACTCCAGAAGTAAGAAACTGAAACACTTAAAAACCTCACGAAGAGGATTTGAAAAACAAAACCAAAAACACAACAAGAAAACGAAAATGAAACAAAACCAGAAAAAGATTTGATAATATGAACACTATAAAATGTGCAATAAAGCCAGCAACTGTGGATTCCTTTCTAATGAATATAGCAACAAAATCTATTTCAAGGGAAAAAAGTTGATTCAACATTTAGCTCACTGTACCCTATAAGGCGGCAGAGGTACTGTATTATTCCATTAGTTAACCCATCTATGAATAAAATTACACCAGCGTGTGTTCTTTTTGTGAACAAAGCTCATACAACTTAAACAAAACAAAACAAGTTAAACATGTTTATACTATTGTATATCCGAGTAACTGTTGTATCTGTTTAGAATAAACACTGGTATTCCTTCAGCATTATTTAAGAAGTTCTATATACAGCAGACATAGGTAAAAAAAGAAAATATTAAAATTAGGTAACTGAATATATATTAGGGTTCCATTTATAAATTCCTTATTATTATTCATTTAACTTTAAAGTATACATGAATATAACCCATGAAACTATACTTAAGTGTATACCATGCTTTGAGAACATCTACATATCATGATATGCTCTTAAAAATAGGTTTAAAATATCATTATTTGTGAATGTATTAGTGATGCAATATATGACATGCTTTAAAATAAATTATCAGAGAAGGTAGCTCAGTGTGATAGTCATAATAAATACTCACAAAATATTTATAAATGGAACCTTAAATGTATACGTTACCAAATTAAGCAATAGTGGCGTTACCACCTTTTCAAAAGCCCACATCAGGATTCAGGATGTCAAAGTGCTTTTTGCAGCAGAGGTGGGAAAGTGATTCAGGTTCATTTTGCTCCACGTGGTCATAGTACATTCTTCATTACAAAGGAATGCAAATTATGATGGAAATGGAACAACTGAAAATAATTTCATGAAAGTCAGCCAACAGTGATAGCTTTGGATGTTTAAATTAATCACTCTTCCCTTGCAGATGAGAGTTTCTAGTTCAATTCTGTTTAGCCTGAATTTAGCCTCTATTAGATAACAATTTCTGTTGCAAATTTGACATTCCTGCAAACTACAATTTTAATGGGTGTTATTAAGAGCATCGTCGTCAGCTAAATAGCATCTTTTTGGATAAAGAAATGTTAGTAATTCATCTTTATTATCCAAAGGCATTTTTACTGTGTTATAGATACTGTTGGTGTGGCCCTCCATTACTTTGCTCAAATTAGACCTAGAGCTTTGCATTACTCAAGTCCAGTCCTGATCAGAGCAAGGAAGTGCCAACTATACACCTAAAAAGTTATTCAAACACATTTTTCCTCACTTAAAGACAATGACTGACAATTATCACCCCACTCTTTTTCTCCATATATATATAAATACATTAAGTAATTACATTTTTATATGTAAACGTCATTCCTTAGAAAAGAGAAATAAAAACCGAGCACATTTTGCTAAGTTTTCACTCTGCAAAAGTGTTCTAATCTATCAATCTGATTTTGCTTCAATGGTGGGTTGGACGCTCACGTTTAGGTTTCATTAATCCCAGCTGTGAGAAGGCACTCTGTGGAGGGATGGCTGAGGCACTCCTGGCAGCAGGGAGTTACCTTGCGAGTGGAGCATGAGGACAGAGGACAGGAGGTACACAAAAAATAGAAACTGGGAGTACCAGGATGTACTGAGGTGTCTAGGTTGCATAGCATTTACAGTACTTTGCTGGTAATGCAGCAACCATTGCTCAAGCATCTGAAAGAAATGGGTAAAAAAGAAAAAAAAAGAAAGGATTAATTGTGGTTGTTTTACTTGGTTAGGAATTCAATTACACACACACACACAAAAAGAAAGAGCTTCATCATGATAATGGTATAGGGATGCAGCACAATGTTTTCTCTTCTGCATTTTCCTACAAATGTGAGGACATTTATATAATAAGAAGTATGTGTCTATTTACTGACACACACACATGTGTATGTGCGCCTATGTATCTAAATGCATATAAAAATATCATATATAAAGAAAATCTGGGAAAGCATATTCTGTATATCAGAACACTTTGAACAAGGCACTATAGACAGGCATGCTCATTAAAAATATCTGCTTTCTCCTTCATGCCACTTGAAAGAGGAGTAATCTAGAAACAGCTCTCTGCCCACAGGCCACACTGAAATAGTCTACAAAGGAAAGTGGATACACAGAATTCTAAGCACGTATCTCACTCAGATTTCTATCTCATTTTTTCCAGGTGGGTAGTATTAAACATCTGGGTTTTGTTATTCAAACAGATTACTATAGGGGCAGAGGGCATTAATGGTATTTCAACAAATCAGGGTTTACTCCATGCTATGATATTACAGACTACTTTCAGTAACAAGAGGATACTTTTCATTTCCATATTTCATGCTTGCTCCACAGGTTATCAAAGGCTTCAGCACTTTCCAGACATTTTCTGTAACTAACCTCTGCATTCATATTTGAGGTCAGAGAAATAAACCATCTCTTGAGAGAAGACAAAAAGACCTAATCGTCCACCAGCAAAGGTTGTATCATAGATCGGTCCAGAATCCACCATGACTTGTTTCCCTTCATACACTAAAACTCTATAAATAAAAAACCATAATTTAAATTAGACGAGGAGGATAACAGTGTCCAGTGCTAAGGGTTGGTAACAGTTCCCAAGAAGTGAAACAGAATTATTTTTAATGAGGCCCTAAAAAACCCAACTTAATTGTAAGGATCACTTCTCATCTGTATCTCGCGCCCACCTGGCTGGCAGCCATAACACATTAATCAGAAGCAGTGGAGCTGTTCCATAAGTAATTTTATGCATAACATCTGCAAAAGATTTCCCAAATCTTTATTTAGAACAGTCATGTCTCCTGGAATGAACTATGTCATGTACTAGCACTCAATGATAAGCCCCTGTCCCTGTGAACTCAGAGGTTAGAGCAAGACCTCGCCACATCACTTAGCAAAGTTGTCTTTACAGCTGTGTAACGACTGATTTATTTATCTTTAGGGACAAGGGTCAATAATTAGAAATTGCAAGAACCAGCCCTTTAGAGTCAAGTAAAATATTAACAGGACACATTCTGGATCTCAATTTCAGACATTTTAAGAGCTTAATGTAAGCTTGAAGGACCTGGACACAAACAGCTAGCCTAACAATAAATTGGAAAATGAGAACTTGGGAGATTTTTTTCTTTTTTTTTGGTTTGTGTTTTGTTTTTTGGGTTTTTTCGAGGTTTTTATGGTCATGTTTCAGGCATCCACCCTGAAGCCAAAAGACCTCTAAAGATTTTTCATTTTTCCTTCTCTATCAGATAGACAGCAGTTCCTTGGATCATTCACCTCTCATGGGAGATCTTGAGATAGTCAAGGTTCTTAGTCTCTCAGTCTCTTAAAACAGATTTTGGGCCAAGTGAGAAAAGACTCTATCAACTGTTAATTAGTCTCTGGAGGTTACGGTCCTGCTTCAGTGACATTAGTCATAGAAAGCAGGATAGCTTCACATGAGGATGAACACACTTGAGCAACTTTCTGTAACTCAGGGGTTAGGGACACATTTCTACTTAAGCAAAAATGCATGTCCAGCACTTACTCTACCTTGAACTGCTGTATTTTCTAAAACGTTCCTAAAGAGAAGAAGGTCTGCCCTAAACCCAGTGTTTAATGGATAGTAAAAAGAACAGCAAAAAGAATGACAGGCCCATGTAACCCTATTTAACATAATTCTCAAAATTTCAAGAACCCAAAATGGTGAGAGTTTAATAAAGTATTCATCAAAATTATGCAGCTCTAATCACATTAATAGTAAATCACTATTTCTCCACAAATAAAATTGTTTCATGACTATATTAGAGAAATAACTGATTTTCTTTATTTATTTTCTGTAAAAACACTCTAAAGAGTGAAGAAATTTAATGCCTTGGATCATAGAATTTATCATGCTAGATCAGTCTAATGGGATTCTACATTAAGGAGATTCTGCAAAGGAAGATACAGGCAACAGCAACATGAATGAAAAACTCAGGTTTTCTTTTGACCTTTATCAGTCAATACTTTGCACTGTGATGCTTTGATGCATAAAGAAATTTTTCTTTCCAAGAAACAGATAACTTGGTAACTTATAGTCTATCCAAATTTGTCTACCTATTGTCTTTCACAGCCAAATGAATCTCCTGTGCTCATAAGCAGAAACAAGATCGTAAGAGCTAAAGTCAGACTCTGCCCCACTAAAGATGTCCTTTACAGTCACAGCAGTTAGTAGAAGATAAAATTGACATGGACAGTTAACGCTCATTCTCTGGAACACCAAATAAACAGCTGGGCTCTAAGGAAAGTCATGTGCCATAGTTACTTGTGTGCATTACAGATGTGCTCATGGCTACTTCTGCAGTATCTTGTATAAGGCACTATGGGAGACAGGATGCTGAAGGAGACAGGCCATTGGCCTACGTCCCTGTGGCAATTCTGATGTTTCTAATTAATTTTATTCATTCAAATTCCAGAGACTGGGGAGGAATCTTGTGTTCTAATCTTGCTTTGAGTTTTGCTCAGGAATTTTTGGTCCCATTACAGAAGAGCTATTGAGAAAGAATTTCATTTTTCTGTAATTAAATAATATTTAGTGGATTTAAATATTTAACCATCCAGACTAAATTAAAAACATTTGAAAAAGAAAATTTATTCTAAAGATAACATGTCCCCAAATTATTGGGACAAACTGTCACACAAGTCTCATGATTATCAAAAATAACAAAGAAACCAGTAACATAGTTCTTATATCAAGAGACAAAGGCTTTGCTACTAGAAAACCCAGAGGTACAGAAACATTTCTTACTTTATTAATCCTGTTTTAGGCCTGTGAACCAAATGCCACCTGTAAGCAGTATAATCTTTCCAGCCAATGTTCTTGGGATCATGCCACAAAGTACGCACCTACAGCGGGAATACAAATGCCTTATTAGAAACAGACTGCTTCTGTAACTGTACATCCACTATAGTAACAGCCAACAGTATATGTGCAGCCAAAGCTTCTTTGCTGCAGAGCATGACCTGAAAATAGTATTCAGCATTTGATGGTATGATGAGCAGACCTCTTTTATAGGGTGAGAATAATTAAAATTTCTGTCTTAAATTATTGATCATTTACTCATTTGTCGTTTCATAGCTGGAGTCACCAAAAACCATCAAACTGGACTTCTCTTAGGAAGTTCTGCCCCTGTTTGTTCATACACATCCATGCTGACAGAGTCAGTGCTACTCTTCCCATCTGCATGAGTGCTTCCAGCAAAAGAGAGGGACTGCAGTGTCCACAGATGTTACTGCCTGTGGCCCGCTCCTTGAAGTCTTTGCACTCAGGCAAGGTCGTTTTTGTGCACGGAGCTACAAAGTGTGAAATTCCTATCCACATGCAAAGCCCCACAAATTTCATTTCCAAAAGGCACAAGTTTCTTCCATGGCTGAGCCCTATTTGGAACAGCAGCAGTTTTTCTCTGCTTTCATTTCTTTTCTCTTTGGCTGTCACTGGTTACTGAGCTCTAAAGCACATATAATTCAAACAAGCTGGGATGACAAAGAAGCAAGTGTCAATACAGAGGTGACAAAGAATTTGTAGATAACTGAAAACTTTCGTTGCTTTTTCTTTGGACCACACCACATCTTCACTTTTATACATGTAATTTTTCCATTCAACATTTTTATATATGTAATGTTTTCTTTGAAGAGCAATGAAAATATTATTGACACTAATAATATGAGAATTGAAGAAAAGCTGATAAACTTCTATGAAATTTGAGGCATGAAAGGAAATTCTTTGAGATACTTCCCTTGTTTTTAAAATATTAGCCATGCCTCATTGGCCTGAAGTTTTAAATTTCTCACCTGTCCAGGGGTGTTTCCTGTGTGCCAGAGAGCATTTCTCAAGTGTTCACCAGTCCCAGTTGTTGAATTCACTACTTTGAGTGACACACCAGAATAGCCATAAGCCCTGGTGGGTTTGTCCTCCCAGTAGGTCTGAGTGACCTGCTTCCACATCAGAACATAAAAACGACTGCTGGACTGGTAGCCAAACACAAAGCCAGCATAGTCATCATCACGGTCTGTGTTAACATAGAATGTCCCACTGAAGTCAACAGAGCTGAACTCATCATAGCCTGGGAGAGGAAGAAAGAGACAGAGACAAACCACAGAGTTAGAAAGTTGTTGCCTGGCCACCTGCACCAGAGTCCCTGCTCTATCCTGAGTTTTACCAGGGGTCCTAAACTACTTTTTTCAGTTTCCTTACCTGTAGGAGAAGTAATTATACTTGGCTACCTATTTCATGGAGGCTTCTGAAGAGAAAAGTTGTTTACATGGAGTGCTGAAGACAACAGGCAAGTTCTTCAACTAGATATTTTGTATGTGTTACAGGCAGCGATGAGATCAATGGTCAACAAAAGCAACAGCATTGAGCTGCTTTTAATTTGGGTATACACAATTTCCCTGTGTGTCAGTCCAGAGCTTTCAGCACCAAAAAGGTGCGTTTATCCACTATTTTTCCCCCCTTCCCTTATCATCAGATCATGGACTACTTTTCCAGGTGATGGCAGATATCTGATACTCACCTACAGCTATTCCAGGATCAGAATTGGCAGTCTGCACCAGTTCCTTGCCTTGGTGCCGAATAACCCAGTTGGGATCAATCTGAGCTGTTCCCTTGGGGTCCAGGGGGACCATCTGGAACTTTCTGAAATCAGTTTCACTGATGGCATTGTTCTCAGGGCATACATCATAAATATCTGGGACATTGTCATTGTCAAAGTCATCTTTGCAAATATCACCTCTGCCATCACCTATAAGCAGTAAGAATAAGCAAATGCAATTGTTAGTAATTTATCCAGTCTTCCTAAGAGGTCTCCCACTGATGGAAGAAATCTATGCTACATGTGTTATTCTCTTGTTTCTCCAAGAACACTCCAAAGAAAGCTGAATTGTCTGAAAGTCCATTTGAAATGTTGCTGGTAATGACTGCTAGAAGTAAGTGACTTAGATCAGGGCCAAAACTGTTAACAAAACTGTCCTGTCTGTGTTTTATAACAGTGATCAATTTGGCCCTAGTCTATACGCTGCTTTAGAATCAGGGTGGGAAAAGTTGGAAGTCTGCTATGTCGATGTAATTCACTAATGCTTGTATTATATTTTCAGCTCAATTTGTCCCAGATGTGAATAAAATGCCACGTTTTAATATGTACAGAGTAAATGCATTCAGACAATAGCATTAAAATCTTAATCTTCCTGCACATTACTGAATTCTTATGTACTACTGAAGATATTAAAAATTTTTTTCCAACTCTTTATCTCTGTCTAAGGATTCCTTCAGCAACAATCCATCTAAGGTGCTTCAGACTGCAGAAGTGTCAACTCTATGTGAAAAAAAGTGGGGACAGTATTGCAATAAAATGCACATGTGCTTGTTATAAAAAATGTAGTGCTTCAGAAAAATGTTTAGCCAGCTCATCACTGTCATTAGTGGCAGGTCCAACAGAGATCTTGGAAAAGAAACACATAAAACCAAGAGATGCTCCTACGCTCTTGAATGTGTGAGCTATAGCACATAAAGATGAGGCCCTGGCAAGATCTGTTGGACATGGCTGGGTAGACAAATGCTTTGTAACTTTCCTTGGTAGGGAATCAATGTTGTCAGCAGCAGTTCAGAATGTCAGCAGGACTTTCACTGAATAATTATATTCTCCTGTGACTCAAGAATTAGCTCTTTGATATTAGGAAAGGAAATAAAATTTGAAATTCATTCTTTTTTGTCCAGTAACTACTGAGACAAAGAGGTGCAGAAGCATGCAGCTGGTTGGGATTTTAAGTTCTCCACAGCCGATTGCCAGAGTGGAGAATACTACTTCACCACATATTTGAACCACAGCAAGTCTTTGAGATATTAGCTTCAGCTTTCTATTAACTACATTTTTTTGGCTGTTGATTAAAACTTGTTCTGCTTTCTCTCTGAAAGCTTCACACGTGGATAATGCTGTGATGGTTACTCATAGAAATGTAGCTTTCTATTTGTCTATGCATCACAGAATCATTCAGGTTGGAAAAGACCCTTGTGATCATCGAGTCCAACCATCAGCCCTACACTACAAAGTTCTCCCCTACACCATATCCCCCAACACCACATCCAAGCGACCCTTAAACACATCTAGGGATGGTGACTTAACCACCTCCCTGGGCAGCCTATTCCAGTGTTTGACTACTCTTGCTGTCAAAATTTTTTTCCTAATGTCCAGTCTAAACCTACCCTGTTGCAGTTTGAAGCCACTCCCCCTTGTTCTATCGCTAATTACCTGTGAGAAGAGACCAGCACCAACCTCTCTACGATGTCCTTTCAAGTAGTTGTAGAGAGTGAGGAGGTCTCCCCTCAGCCTTCTCTTCCTCAAACTAAACAGTTCCAGCTCCTCCAATCGCTCTTCGTAAGATTTATTCTCCAGGCCCTTCACCAGTTTCGTTGCCCTCCTCTACACTCAATCCAGCACCTTGATATCCTTCTTGTACTGAGGTGCCCAAAACTGGACACAGTACTCAAGGAGTGGCCTCGCCAGTGCTGAAAACAGGGGGACAATCACCTCCCTACTTCTGCTGGTCACACTATTTCTAATACAAGCCAGTATGCCATTGGCTTTCTTGGCCACCTGAGCACACTGCTTGCTTATATTCAGCTGCTTGACAATTAGAACCCCCAGATCCTTTTCTTCCAGACAGCTCTCCAGCCACACTTCCCCAAGCCTGTAGCAATGCATGGGGTTGTTGTGGCCCAAGTGCAGGACCTGGCATTTGGCCTTGTTGAAGCTCATCCCATTAACATTGTCCCATTGATCCAATCTATCCAAGTCTCTCTGTAGAGCCTCCCTATCCTCATGCAGATCAACTCTCACTTAACTTGGTGTCATCTGTGACCTTACTGATGATACACTCTATGTCCTTATCAAGATCATCAATAAAGATGCTAAACAGAAATGGTCCCAACACTGAGCCCTGAGGAACACCACTTGTGACTGGCTGCCAGCTGGATCTAACCCCACTGACCACCACTCTTTGGGACCAGCCAGCCAGCCAATGCTTGATCCAGCAGATCATACACTCATGAAGGCCATGAACATAAAGTTTTTCTATGAGAATTCTATGGGGAACAGTGTTAAATGCTTTTCAAAAGTCTAGGTAGACAATCTCCACAGCCTTTCCCTTGTCCAACACTCAGGTCATCTTGTCATAGGAGATCAGGTTCGTCAGGCAAGATCTGCCTTTCATAAACCCATGCTGACTAGGCCTGATCCCCTGGTTGTCCATTATATGGCTTATAATGGCACTCAAGATGATCTACTCCATGACCTTCCCTGGTATTGAGATCAAACTGACACGTCTATAGTTTCCTGGATTCTCCTTTCTGCCTTTCTTGTAGATGGGTGTTACCTTTGCTGCCCTCCAGTCCTTTGGGACCTCCCCAGTTAGCCACAACTTCAGGTAAATCATAGAAAGCAGCCTGGCGAGCACATCTGCCAACTCTTTCAGCACCCATGGGTATAACCCATCTTGTCCCATAGACTTGTGTGCATCCAAGCGGTGTAGCAGGTCACTAATCACTTCCTCTTTAGTGATGATGACCTCATTCTGCTTCCCCTCCCTGTCCCCTAGCTCATGAGGCTGGGTGTCCAGGGAACAGCCAGTTTCACTGCTAAAGTCTGAGGCAAAGTAGGTGTTGAGCACCTCAGCCTTTTCCTCATCTTCTGTTACTATGTTTCCCTCTGCATCCAATAAAGGAGGGAGATTTTCTCTAATCCTTCTTTTGTCATTAATGACTTTAATAGAAACATTTTTATTATCTTTAACAGTTGTAGCTAGGTTGAGCTCTAGCTGTGCTTTGGCTCTCCTCATCTTCTCCCTGCATAGCTTCGCTACATCTTTATAGTCTTCATGAGAGACCCGCCCCCTCTTCCAAAGGGGATAGACCCTTCTTTTGTTCTTGAGATCCAGCCAAAGGTCCCTATTTAGCCAGGCCAGTCTCTTTCTCAGTCCGCTTGTTTTTCAGCACATCAGGACAGCCTGTTCCTTTGCCTTAAAGACTTATATCTTGAACTATGACCAGCCTTCCTGGGCTCCTATATCCTTCAGGGCAGGCTCCCAAGGGATTTTGTCAATCAGTCTTCTGAACAGGTCAAATTTTGCCCTCTGTAAGTCTAAGGTGGCAGTTTTACTAACCCCTCTCCTTGATTCTCCAAGGATCGAAAACAGTTCTTATGACCACTGCACCCTAGTCAGCCTCCAATCTTTATTTCCCCCACAAGCTCTTCCCTGTTCACAAGAAGCAGGTCCAGGAGGGCACCTTCCCTGGTCAGCTCACTTATCAGCTGTGTGAGGAAGTTCTGCTCCACACATTCCAGAAACCTCCTGGATTGTTCCCTCTGCTGTGTTGTATTCTCAGCAGATGCCCAGGAGGTTAAAGTCATCCCCAAATGGCAAGTGACTGCAGTATTTCTCTCAACTCCTTATAGAAACCTTCATCCACCTCACTGCTTTGGCTGGGAGGTCTACAGCAGACTCCCATGGCAAGATCAGTTTTATTTGCCTTTAACCTAATCAGCTCTGGAGCCCTCAGCACAGGAAGGACATGGACCTGATGGAGCAGGTCCAGAGGAGGGCCACAAGGATCATCAGAGGGCTGGAGCACCTCTCCTATGAGAACAGGCTGAGGGAGATGGGATTGTTCAGTCTGGAGAAGAGAAGGCTCAGGGGAGACCTAATAGCCACCTTCCAGTACTTGAAGGGAGCTTACAAAAAGACTGGAGAGGGCCTGGTTACAAAGGCCTGGAGTGAAAGGATGAGGGGCAACGGTTTTAAATTAGAAAAGAGTGGATTTAGATTGGAAATAAGGTGGAAGTTCTTTACCACAAGAGTGGTGGAGCACTGGAACAGGATGCCCAGGGGGGTGCTTGAGGCTCCATCCCTGGAGACATTCAAGGTGGGGCTTGACAGAGCTCTGAGCAACCTGCTCTAGTTGAGGATGCCCCTGCTCTCAGCAGGGGGGTTGGACTAGATGACCTCTAGAGGTCCCTTCCAACCCAGACATTTCTATGTTTCTAATCCAAACACTCTCAACCCTGTCATCTCTATACTTGATTTCTGAGCTCTCATAGCATTCTCTTACAGAGCCGCTCCACTGCCTCTCCTTTCCTGCCTATCCCTCCTGAAGAGCTTGTAGCCATCGACTGCGGCACTCCATGTGAAACGTCCCACCACATTTCCATGACAGTCACTATGTCATAGTTTTCATGGTGCATCATGACTTCAAGCTCCCCGTTTGTGCTCATACTGCGTGCATTGGTAGAGATGCACTTCAGATGAGCTAATGATTCCAACACCTTTTTGTGAGTGCAGGCCCCATTTCCTACCAGACCCTTTTTAGGTGATTCCATGATTTCTGAACATCTATCCCTTCTCTCAAACAAAATGGCAGAGGGAGAGTCCTCACTAGTCCACCATCCTTCAAGCCCTGGCATGCTTCCCTTGAGCTTATTCCTAACAGGCCCAGTTATGAAGCAGCTGGTAGTAGTAGGTCAATACTGAATGAGTTGGATCATTGCTTTTTTAATACTTTTTGTGAATCCCTACTCCTTATATAAATGTAGCCTCCCTTGTTTCAAGATCCGGGTGACAGATGACTATAACAAACTAGTTTGTTTCCATCCCAGTTTGAATGCAACCTTACTCTGGAATATTTCTATTCTAGAGATTATATATTCCAAATATAAAACTGGCATGAAGGGTTAAGCAATTTAAGAACTACTACTGATTACCAACCAGAAACATCCTACTGCCAGCAGCTGTCTTACCAGGAAATCAGTCAGGGCTCAGGATTTTATCTTTCTAAATGTCCATAAAACCATATTGTGTAGGAACTAAATTTTGCTCTCAATTTCACCAGCATAACTGTGGAATGACTCCAGCAAGCCATATAACTCAAAAAAGAAATTGCTCACCTGCGTTTATTGCAAGGGCCATTACTTGCAGATATATTATGGTGGTTTTCAAAGGATCATAAGTGTTCTCTATATTACATTTATGATTGCAAAACTATCGGTGTTTCACTACTGAAATACTGCCAAGCAGAGGACTGTTTCAGAGTGACCAGCAACAGTTTACCACAGAACTGGAGAAAAGGAGAATTATGTAGCCATTTTTTAAATGGTGATATGTACATCACCAAGACATATTTATAGTTATCTAGAAAGCAAATTTGATAAAAGTTGTTCACAATTTGTTTTTTTTTTAAGAGTTAAAAACTAAGAGTTTTACACTTAAAATTCTGCAGAAACAGTGTATTTTTCAAAATAAGAGTAGAAAACACTATTTTTTCTATTTTTCACAATAGAACTTTTGAAAGCAAAGCAGCTCATTTTTCATTTTTAAAGACATTTGAAATTCAAGCTATTTGCAGTATTTTTAATATTTTGAATTCAAAGTAAATATCAGAAGTATTAAAAACCAAATATGCACCTTATTTTTCAAATTTTAATGGTCTTCTTCTGTAAATAAGCATGTGCATGTTTGAGTCCCTGTCAAAGAGGTTTCCTAATGCTCTAACCCTGGACCAAATTGGCCAGTTAGTTCCACTGATGTCTATGGTGTCTCAAATGTCAAAAGCAGCTCAGTTTGACCTAAAGTCTTTCTCTGCATCAGATACTAATACTACAAGAACATAATCTGATAAGAAGTAAATGAAATTGATATTATATTTTTCTTACCATCAGAGTCCTCCTGCTCAGGATTGTATCTGAGGCGACAATTGTCCCTGTCATCTGGGACACCATCATTGTCATCATCAGGATCACAGGCATCTCCTTTACCATCTTTATCATGGTCAGCCTGGTTAGCATTAGGGATGTAAGGGCAGTTATCCTGGTTGTTCTGGTGGCCATCTTCATCTATGTCCTCATTGTTGTCACACTGGTCACCAACAAGGTCATTATCTGCATCAGTCTACAACCCCAAAAAATAAAAGAATAAATTTATTATTGCTACTAATAGTAACATAAAAGTACAGATAGCCTGGTAATTAATTTCTAAAGATTTCTCTTCAAGGACTTATCTAGAGACAAGTAATATCATGGTGACAACTGTGCTTAAAGACGAGACAGAACTTCAAACCAGTATGGCTATTCATTCTGTCCTCAGTTATTAAGATCTGTTCCCCAGCATACTTCCAGGACAGGTCTTTGGCCACAAATGCTCTCATTCTTGAGACTACAGAGTGTAAACCTGAGATATGAAAATGAACAATACAGATCCACCTCTTCATCTCTGCAGTAAACAGAGAACAATTGCATTTTCCATGTTCTTTTCTCCGTGCATGTTCTGATGTTACCATTAAGGAGAGTGTCTCTAACATTTACCTGGTCTGGATTATGCATCAATGGACAATTATCACACTGATCACCAACTCCATCACCATCTGTATCACTCTGGTCTGTGTTATAGACGTAAGGGCAATTATCACGTTCATTAAAAATATCTATGAGGGAAAATGACAACAAAGGATTGAAGAAATCAGAATGATATAGCATCAAGCACAGACAACCAAACTGTAGGAGTCACCAGTAAAAAAACAAGGCTCTTAAGAGTGTCATAGGTTTTCTGATTGCTTTCTGATTGCTACAACATTATTGCTACAACGAGATAGTGAAAAGACCAATATTAAGAAAGAAAAATTATGATATCAATTCAACTTTTCTTATTATGATAAAGTCTCCTCTATCTGCTCAAATCTGGTTCAAACAGGCACGTACTGGTAGATGAAATAAATATCTTTAGTAATATTTTAAGACACACAAAAAAAAAATGTGTATTTGGGTTACTGTGGGCTTTGCATTACATTCATCAAAAAGCAGATTATTTTCCTACAGATATTGTCTTAACTGCATGGATGTTCTGATGTTCTTTTACCTCCCTAAAAAGGAAAAAAGTTAACAGAAGTGTTATATTAGACGCTGATTACTTTGGAACATAGATGAAAGAAAGTTTGGGAGGTCTTTAAGATTACACTGATAAAAGACTTGCTATGATTTATTCTTCAGTAATATCCACTGTAGTCATTGAGGAACTTAATGGACAACCACACTACACAGGACACATGAACCTCGGTCTTCTCTCTTCTCCTGCATTTCTGAGCACTAGACCCAATTTTATTCCATGCATAAAAACAGGTAGCCAGTCTTATTAGACAAAGCAGAGTACTTGTGGAACACCACTTAATTCTCAAAACTGAAAACATACCATCTCCATCAATATCCACAGCACACGAGTCACCCTCGCCATTATTATCCGTGTCAATCTGAGCAGGGTTGTGGACATAGGGGCAATTATCACAGCGGTCACCAACTTCATCCTTGTCATAATCAAACTGTCGAGGGTTGAACAGAAGTGGGCAATTGTCCTAATAAGAAGAAATAGAATATTTCATAATTTAAATCACAAGTCATGAGAGCATACTGTGAAGTTGTAAAACTTCCTGTTCATCTTGGACATATCAAAATTCAAAATATTACTCTATTATTTATTCAATGGACAAGCTGTACCTAAACTGAAGATCTTGGTAACAGGATGGCACTGGGATAGTATGGCTCAATAGCTGGTTCTGTATTTTTGTACAAGGCATGCAAAATATGTTCCCTATCTCACCAGGAGAACAGTAGGCACTTTAAATTGGATCTGTACTCAAGTATTTCAACAACGGTGTATCACTTAGACAGGAAATTTTTTTAAAAATCAGAACATGTTGCAAAATCAGACCAACTTCATCTGTGTATTATATATTTTTTTGAAAACAAACAAACACAAAAACCCCAAACTGTTACTCTAACTTTTTTGGAACAAACTAGTATCAATATTCTCACTTTTAAGCCACATATTTTGATTTTTCAATTTAAACCAGGATTGGCTTTTTGTGGGTTCTGTTATATCACCTGTGGTAATATAAGGTAAGAAGTTTCAAAAAGCAGAGTTAAAATAAAATGCTTTTATTGACTCAAAATATTTTTTCACTGAGACCATTCCTTTTAGTGGAATTTTGAAAATTTCATTTCAGTTTAGTCCCTAATTTGACAGTCTACCAGAACAAGAATTCTTACATTTCACACTTCCCGAATTACACATGGATTTTTGCACAGACATGAGGAAGTATTCAGTGTGGAAGCAAAGAACAATGAAACCAAACCATTGGGAGTGATGTTTACATCAGCATCATGGAGGTTTTAAAAACAAAAACAAAAACAAAAACAAAACATATCAAAACAACAAAAAAAAACAATCAAACAAACAAACAAAAAATCTTTACACTACTTTTCCTCTGCTAAAGATAAGGAAATAATTTTGCAGTACAATATTTTAAATTCCTCAGAAATACATTTTATATACTTAGGGACAAGATATAGAGGTAAGTTGAAATTTTATACTGCTCATAAAACAACTTCTGGCTAGAATTTTTCTAGTATATGTACTAAGTCTTATTATTTTATCAATTGATATTGATTTTTTTTTTTTTTTTTTTTTTTTTTTTTTTTTTTGTTTCTAATAGGATTCATACACACAGTTCTTATTCCCGAGCTTTTGGTTCTTGGGAATTTATGCTTCTTTTAA
>JANHGN010012128.1:0-17725 GCA_024605025.1 Megaceryle maxima
GAGTCTGGCCCCATCCTCTTGCCCCCCTAAAGGGGCCCTTTAGCTCTTGCTCAGCTCCCCTCTCAGGCTGCTCTTCTGCAGCTGCACAGCCCCAGGGCTCTCAGCCTGTCCTGGGCACAGAGATGCTTCCAGGGCCCTCTTCACGGCAAGTCCCCTAAACCTGGTTACTCTTCTCTCCCAGCCCTCTCAGGTAGAGGGTCTCACCCAGACGGATCCTTCCAGAGACCACACTTACTTCTCCCCAGCGATTTTCCGCACCAGCTTGGCCTCTGTGCCGTGCACCTCCAGCTCCCACCCCCCGGAGACCTTGGGCAGAGATTTGTGTTTCTGGATCTTCTTCTCCTCTTTGATCTCATCGGTCAGGAACTGCGCGAAGGCTTTGTCGCCTGGAGGGGAAAAGACAGGGCGGTGTTAGAGGAAAGGCCCCCGCGGGCAGGATGAGTCCGTCCCCCCGGCACCACGTGCTGCCCGGGGCGGGGGCCGCGCACGTGTCCGCCCCCCGGCCGCGAGTCCGCGCTCCCCTTGGGCCAGGACCCCCCCCCGCCCTGCTCACCCTCGGTGTGGAGGCCGCCGCAGCCGCAGGAGACGCCGCCGGCCGAGCCCCGCCGCGGGCGGAGCAGCGCCGTCCGCCACCCGCCGCCGCCCAGCTGCCAGAGGGAGCGCGCCAGGGGCGGCGCGGCGCCGGGCGGCGGCAGCAGGGCGCGGGGAGACGAGGAGGAGGAGAAGCAGGAGGAGGAGAAGCAGGAGGAGGACGGCAGGAGGAGGAGGCGGCGGGACGGGTGGCGAGGCGACGGGCGCAGGGAGGCGGCAGCGCGCAGGGCCCGGGCGAGCAGCATGGTGTGCGGCAGGAGAGGGCGGCGGGGCGGGGCGGGCAGAGGACACCGCCGGCCCCGGAACCGCCAGACCCGCTTCCGGCCCCGGCGGCCCCCGCGGCGCGGAGGATGGGGAAGCGCGGGTTCGAGTCCCGGCCCCTTCAGAAGGGACCGTAGCAACATTATCGCTCGATGCTGTTTCAGCTTAAAATTAAAAGGCGAGGAGAACAGGGCAGGGAGGCCCAGAGTACCAGCACCGGCCGCTCTCAGGGGACGCAGAGGGAGCTTTAGGGAGGGGGAGAAAAGGCCGGTGCTTCTCCCTTGGCTGTGAGAGGGCAGAGCTGCACACAGGGAGAGCTTGGCCCCATACATCAGCCCTCTCTCCATTCTAGCCGCTTTCTGGAAAGACCTCGGCAGATGAAAACTAAAGAAATATTTTGGTTTTTTCTCCTCTAGCAGTAAATATTTTAAAGGGAAGACTGACCAAGGCAAACTGTTTCCTAGGATGAAGCGCTGTCCTTGTCGAAAAGCTGGTGCTGTTGCCTGTTGAGTAGAGGCACAAAAGGCTGCTCACCCGAGGCCAGAGCAGGAGAGCATCAGTATCACCCCATCGCACCCCTCTCACCTCATCATCCCCCTGCTGTTGCCTCATCCCACCAATATCCCACCCATATCCCACTGTCACGTTACTCTTGCCCCGACGCATCAAAGGATTTTCAGGGCCAGCTGCACACTGGTGTGTGAGAACCACATACCTTATCACGGAGCCATTCTGCGTGCAAGGCACAGATTCACTGACCCACCTTACTGTCTGCACACAGGCACCCCAAACTGCTTGAAGACACTCCGACGAGAACTTGAAAGGCCACTGGGACTTGTAGCCAAATGTCCTATGATTGTTTCTTTCATCCATACAGGTTTCATGCCTCACAGAACACACAGGACTTGGATTTTTTTGCCATCACTTCTTTATTTTGGGAAAAATAAACAAATTAGTCCTAAATAAACATTCTTCCTTAAACAGACTGTTAAATTAGACTGCCCAAACAAAATGTGCTTATACTCTGTTTTCCCCTACAAACGCAGAGTCTGTAAAAGCAAGAGATCGATCAATACAGTGCTTTATACCCTGCAATTCCTGTGAGACACAGCAGCATTCTCTTGAAATACCAGCACAAAACTGCAGCTGGTCATGCAGACAAAAGTGGAAAGTGCCCCTTTTTCACCTGTGCCCCACTCTTTTTTTTTTTTTCTTCTTCTTCTTTTTTCAAACAATATTGGAAAGAGGCACAACGAAGGGATGTGTGTCCATTTCCACTGCAGCCCTGCAGACACTCAGTATCACCCTTTCCTCGGAACAGGCTGGGAGATGAGACCGTTGCAGGTACGCCAGGCACCTCCACACACTTTGGGAGACGGCGGTTTGCAGATCAGCACAAATGGCATTCCAGTTAAGAACAAAGCAAAAAGAACCAAAGGGGTATTTGCCCTAGTTTTCAAAGAGAAACCCAAGGCAAGTCAATGCTGGGGCCTAAAGAAAAGGCCTATGGCAACGTGTTGTGTAACCAGAAAGGACAAATTCTGCCGTGGCAAATGCAGCTTGGCCCCGCAGACCCCAAGCCAGCAGCTTTCCCTGACCACAGGCAGTGCAGCAGGACCTGCCAGCGCCCAGCGGCAGCATCCCTGAGCAGCTCTACTGATAGAAGCTTTTTAAGAGAGTTGCTATCTGAAGGACACAAGGACTAACCCCCACCGTCCCCCCACGGCCCCTGTAAAATAACCCCACTACGTTATGCAGCGACGCTGCGTGTGCAGAACAGCTTCCCCTGCCCCCGTTCACACACCTCACCTGCTCTAGCTCAGCTCAGCCGAAAATCGGTATAAATTACTACGCTAGGCCAACAGACTCTGTTGAAACTGGAAAGCACCTCTCTCAGAGAGGTTATTTTAGAAGAATTTAGGATATGATTTCAAAACAACTTTTCTTTCTCTCCCCCTCCAAACACACAGTGATAATGGAATAAATCCACTTTCCTTCACATGGAAGAACACGTTTTCCCTTTCAAGTGGTGCTAGGTTCTTAATTCCAGCATTTATAAAAAGTCAGTTAACTTTGGTATTGCCACTTTTCTCCATCAGGAAAAAAAAAAAAGAGATAGGTAGATGCCAAGGGAATATAGAAGAAAAACCAGGTAATAGATACCAGCGGTAGATCTGTGGTTCCTGACAACGTCAAGCTCCAAACTTCTAATGGAAAACCAATGTATAACTGGGACAGGGTTGGAGGACCCAGAAAGGGGAAGAGTAGAAGACACAAACATTTGATGAATCAAGGACCTTTAAAGGAAGTCCAATCTCTAAACCAT
This sequence comes from Megaceryle maxima, assembly GCA_024605025.1. Lineage (NCBI taxonomy): Eukaryota > Metazoa > Chordata > Aves > Coraciiformes > Cerylidae > Megaceryle > Megaceryle maxima. Next base: position 3,179 of record JANHGN010012128.1, read on the forward strand.
GTCTTCATTCTCATTTGTCTCCTCAAGTCTTGTCTCCTGTCTTTGTCTCATGAGTCCTCCTCCAGTTGGCCTGCTCAGCTGCTGTGGATGGTGTGCCAGCTCCAAAGCTAGAAGTGCACAGACAAGAGTCAGAAATCCAGAAGTATTTGCTGAGGAAAAATGCCCTAACAGCAAACAGGTGAATAAAGAAGATGCCACACAGGCAGGCAGCTGGACACCTCAGCCAGAAGTCACTGCCAGCCCCCGAGGCTTAGACACCAGCAGCGAAGGCCGTGTCCAAACAGACATCTCCACTACTGGCCTTTGTATGGTTCCAGATAAGATGGTGAACATGACATGCAGGCAGAACGATGCTGGAGATAAAAGACAGTAGCATCTCCCTTCTGGAAATAGTAAAACAAGGCTTTTTTTAACCTGTGTGTTGACATTTTAAAATCTTTTCTCCTTTTTTCCCCACTAAGACCTGCTGAGGATACAAGCACAATCATCCAAAATACCAAGACTGCTCAGAAGAGCTCTTGGGTTTTCATTTCTTCATATACAAGCCTGTTACACTTAAGTGTTCAGAACTGGAATGTGATACCAGCTGCCCCATACCCCCCAGGATAGATTTATCACACATGTGCACAGAGCACATACTACATTCCCCTTTCACAGATGAACTGTTAAAAAGGACAATTGTTCTAAGCCTTGGAGACTGGTGAGACCAGGCTCTCACTGCAAAGCCTCAAAGGTTTTCCCTTGATTTGCAGGCAAAGCTCTACTGCCCTCGTACATTCATTACAAACCAGAAAACGTAATCCTTTAGATTGAGCCTAAAAACCCTGGGCCTGTTGGTCCCAGACCCAGAGGTCAGTTCTTGGCCGTTCGGAGCTTCCTGCGGAAATAGTCTGGTGCCGCATCATACAGCCAGTCGGTGTCCACCACGCACAGGTCCCGCATGTAGCACTTGTTGGTGTGAAGCAGCCCGTTGTACACCACGCAGGCTGGCTTGCAGTGGAAGAGCACGGAGGAGGGGTGGATGGCCACCAACTGGTGAGAGTCCACGGTGCTGTAGGTGCCGTCCGGCTGCAGCTCCGCGGCGTTCATGAAGAGGCTGTGAGCCAGGCAGCGGCGGATGTTCCCGGTGTCTGAGCGGGAGGACTCAATTGGCATCGAGAGCTGTTTAGCAGTGAGAGACAGGAGTAAGCGAGCGCCTGTGTGTGCCCTCCTACGGAAACACGGCCCCTTTTAGTGGGCTGCTGAGATCAGGCAACATACTGCCAGGAATCCTGCTAGTGGGGGTGTCCTGGTTTCACTGGGACAGGATCCCAGTCCCACAGTCTGCAGGCCACGAGCAGTTTGGAGTCAGTCAGGGCAGCTGCCCCGAGCTGGCTCCAGGTGTATCCCAGACCAGAACTGTCATGCTCGGTATAAAGGGGGAAGTTTGCTGAGGACAGGGGGACCTCTTGCTGGGGTTCAGGCTCCTCCTGATCCTGCTCCTCCTCTTCCTTGTCCTCTCCAGCCCTGGAGGGACTCGCTTACTGTTCTGCTCCCCAGGATGCTCTCCCCTTCACTGTGACCACCGTACGCACAGTCACTGGGCTGATATAACTCTGTGTATCTTACACTGGCAGCACTATTAGTTTGGCTGTTTCATTAAATCTGTTTTCACTTCAACCCACTGGTCTCCTCTCCTTTTCCTGATCCCCCTTCTCTGCTGGAGAGGGATCATCAGGTGACAGAGCAACTGCTGTAGTATAGCCCCAGATACAGGCTAAACATAGTGGGAAATATAAAAGGACCTCTAGGAATTCAGCTCAGGGAGATTTTAGGCTAATCCAGACTAATAGCAAACAAAAGATGAGTTGTAAAATGGATCGAGACTCTGCTGGGAGTGAGTTTCAAGCCACCCAGCAATCATAGAAGGACCTGGGGGGGAAGGGAGGCTCCCGTGTCATGTGCAGACTGTGAGCAATGCAGCAGCAGCTCCCACACTGTGCCTTACGCTCCGTGACCGGCAGCAGCAGCACTGATGTGAAAGCTGCTGTTAAAGTGAATGCCTGACTCTGTGAGGGAGGCAGCCATGGCTGCTGAGGTTGATATCACTTAGTGGCACACACAGCACGGTCACGTCTACACTAGAGCAGTAAAATCCCTTAGGAAGAACTGTCCTCTACCCAAGAAGCCTTCCCGGAGCTCCCCTTCTCTCTCCACCTCTCCTCAACCTGCTGAACCCTGCACCTCTGAGATTTTGGGATGCACCTGCAGAGTCGGGAGCTTCACCTGACTGTGCAGTAGAGACTGAACACAAAAGCACATTTTCTTGCTCCTGGGACACAGCAAAATCATTTTGGGGACAAATAGAAAACTATAAAACAGGTGAAATGTTGAAATATAATATGGCAAGTTACCTTTAGGCAAATGTCCCTGAGCTGAGCTCTGACATCTGACACAAGCATCATGTTCCTGCTGTTGACAAAGTTCTCTTTGCACCAGTCCTGCAGCAGAGACACCAGGAGTCAGAAGGGAGCACCTCTTCACCCAAGAAGCATGACAGTCTTTGGATACTATGATGAACAGAATCCTCCAAACACACAATCTTTCTTAGAGAAAAGGTGCTAACCCATTTCCTTGTCACATTTCTCCCCTTGATTACTCCCTCCTGTCTCTGTGCCTCCCACAGTGCTAACCAACAGTGTGCTGTTGTTCTCATCCCACTCAGAATTGCTCTGCAAGGTCACTGAGTGCTGTGAAACAGTGCTTGCTACCCCACAGCTGGTGAAAACAAATCACGCAGGAATGACAGACGCTGCAAGGAACAGGGCACAGAAGTCTACAGATCTAGGAGGAGTTTACAGGGTGGGATAAATCAAAATCTGCCTGTAAATATGCTCAAGTTTCTGCAATGAATCCTGCCAAAGAGCACATCTAGGTATTTATCAGCAAGTCTCAACACTCTCCCACTGCCTTCTGTTTCCAGCTGGAACCAGGGAAGGAAGAGACCTGGCTCTCATGACAGAACTGGCCACATGAGGCACTGATGACCAGTTTCACTACAGCTTTCTGGAGGAAGCTTCAGCACTACAACAGCTTTCTGCAACTACCCAATTGCAAGGCACGAAGATTTTCCCCAGAAAGTGCTTTTCCCAAGAAAGGTTGGACCAGGTGGTCCTTGAGGTCCCTTCCAACCTGGTATTCTATGCTGCTATGATGCATCAGCCATGAAGGATTCAGATGTCACTCTGCTGTATGCCAAAGAAGCTCCTCCCTACACGAGCCCAGGCAGCACCGGCATCCTCAGAGCATCCTACCTTGTTGCCACTGACATTTTTGAAGGCCCTGTAGATGCTGAGCAGGGTAAGATGATCCCCCTCGCTGGAGATGAACTTCTTCCTGACGGATTGCACTTCATCCCGCCGGGCAGGGGGATTGTAGAGGACACTGTCCACTGATAACAGCGACACAATGGTCAGGATCTCTTCTGTACAGTGGAACTTGGGGGACAGGAGGATGGTCTGCAAATGACACAACAAAACTGAGTCTTGGTTGACTGAATTCACTGCAGATGCACAGACCTTTCATCTCACTGGCAGCCCAGGAACTTTAGCAAGCATTGTTTAGGACAATTTCATAAACTTTTGGGCCTACAGCCAACTGCAAACCCTTCTATGGGCCCACCAAGCACCTGTAACAGCAACTCTGGTGCTCTTTCCTGAGATTGGCCAGGTACTTTACAGCACAAACACGGTGGCTAAGAATTACTACAGTGCCAGACACATTGTGAAGCTGCTGCACAGTGTGACCAGCAATCCCAGAAACTGCAAGGAAATCAGCCTTGTTTCAGCTTAGGAGGTGCCAGAGGAAATAAATCCTCTTTTAAAAAATCCCCCTGGATTAAATAACAAATGATAAGTAAACAAGCTGTAATGTTGGTTGTCTTTTAACACGTGGCAAATGTACTACAGCTGCAGTGGCCCCAAATTCCAGCCCTTGATTAAGGAGTTAGAAAGAGACATGACAGAAGCACTGGGAAGAGTATGAGATAAAAATTAGTGACTTTTTCTGTAGTTTTTACTTTTGAGAATTTTGGTTCCAGGGGAAATGCTGCCATCTTCCTTCCCAGGGGTGTGAGGATGAGCTGATCTTCCTTTCGTTCCACAGCTCCCAGCAGGTCCAGCTGCTCAATCGCTGCTTGAATTGCATCTGTCAAAATGAGGGTGTTCAGGCTGTGAGGCCTCGTGCCTGCACCAGCAGGGATGTGAAGGGTCAGCTGCTACCATCACTACCTCTTTCCCCTGGCCAGAGGGATAAGTTTTTGTTTAGATAAATTAGTGCCACAAACTGTGGTTTATCCCCCTCTCTCCAGTAGAATAATCACCTTTGCCAATTTAAGCATCAAAAACAGAAGCAAAACTAAAGCTGTCACCTCCAGCTTTGAGCAGAGGCTCTGTGAGATTCTCTGTGGCTTTCCTTGGCAGCCAAGGCACATTTTCATGTTCTTTGTGACTCAAAACTGCCCCCTGCTCTGTTTGTAGGCTGGACTCTCCAGCTCTCTGCCATAACCACAGCTGCTCTGAGGAGACCAAGCACAACCAATGAGCACTGAACGAATCTGAGACCTCTGGACCACCAGGAGATGGAGCAGAGAGAGGCTGCTCCTCTTTCACAGCCCTGACCTTCCATACTCCATCTTCTCTGGCTGGCCTGAAGATATTATTTTTTAAGCAATTCCTCAGTGACTCATTTGTCTTTTTTCTTCCAAGGTTGCCTTTGTAACCACTTACCAGGAGATGGTTTGGACATGAAGTCAAAGGTGAGCACATTGGGAATTCTCAGGGCCAGGAGCTGAAGCAGGACGCTGGCCAGGTTACACCTGCACAGGCAGAAAAAACAACTGAGTGGTTTTTTGTTTGTTTGTTGGTTTTGTTTTGTTCGGGTTTTTTTAATTCTTTTTAAAAAATTTTACTTTATTTGCATATAAGCTGAGATAGAGTCCTCAGATCTGTGCTGCAACTTGACAGAGACTAGTCTGACACTGGCTGGCAAAGCCTTACTGCCTACACCAGTAAGAGGTGAGTCCAAGATCTGGAGGAAAGTCAAGAGAACTAATGTCTGTGTGTATTCAGAGACTGGGACCCCAACTGTCCACCCTGAGCGGACGCTTCCTAGTTTTTCTCTTTAGTTTCCACAGTTCATTTTTTTTTTGAAGTCAACCAGATAGACCCCAGATCCAGCTTTACTCCTCAGTTTTTACACAGCTTCATCTGTAACAGCACATACAAGAGGCATGGCAAGAAGCATGATGGTCTCAGGGTTCTGCCCTCACCTCTGTATCTCAGGTATTGTCATTTTATCAAACTTCTCAAACTCATCCTCCGTGTAGAGCCGGTAACAGATCCCTCTGTCCTCTCGCCCTGCTCTCCCCGTGCGCTGCCAGGCCTGGGCCTTCGACACCCGCTGCACTGCCAACACTTCCAGACCAGTGTCTGTGTATGGAAAAGCATCACTTTAGTCAGTGTCTGCATGATGCATGGCTTTGAAAAACATGTAGATGTTAATTTAGACAGTGCAAGGGATGCTTTAAGCCCGTTCTTGTTGGGGGTCAATGCACCAGGTGACTTCTACAAAACTGAAGCCAATCTCTGCATTGTTCCCGAGAGCTCCTCACCAGGGCTGTACTTTTTTGCTTTGACCATGCCTGTGTCCACAACGTATTTTATTCCCGGAATGGTGATGGAGGTTTCTGCGATGTTGGTGGAGAGGATCACTTTGCGACAGCCCTGGAAGGAAGAGTGAACTAAAACCAGTCAAAAGCCACCTTCGATTTGCCTGCACACCACTGCAGCATCTTATGGCCCCAGACCATGCTTGCTGGTAAATTAAGATCATCTCTAGTTCCTAATCAGTTTCTAAAAGATGTGTTTACACTTGCAACAAAATACAGCATCCCAGGAAACTGTTCTCAAGATGTCTTTAATCCGTTTTGGCTTCATTTCTGGCACAACACCTGAATTCCTATTTATCTGCTGAATAGGTACAAAAGGCCCTGAGGTGGCACAATCTCATTTTCTTACAGCCCTGCCAGATATGCCCAGGATTTCAGCTTTCTTAGTATTTGGCCCATTACTTGTTGTAACTTTTTTTGCAACAGAAGTAAAATTCCAATGAAATGGGGCAAATTTTAATTCCTCTGTCATTTTTCACTCCCCCTAATCTTTTCTTTTTACGATCCCAGGTGATTTCTCATGTGCATCTGTTATTACCATCACAGTTGCACTGTTTTCTATCACACTGGAACCATTCAGCCCAAAGCCAGTGGATGGTGAAGACCACAACTTGCTATCAGTACAGGCCACTTTAACCCCTTAAATTTCACATGTTTCTTCCAAAGATTCAGGCAAGCAACCAAACTCATCCTGTTTACCCATCACATCACCTCACCTTGGGGGCCGCCTGAAAGACACGGAGTTGCTGAGAGTGGGGCAGAGAAGCATAAAGAGGCATCACCATCATCCGTGGGCAGCCATCGGGGAGATGCTTGGCAATGTCTCGACAGGTTTTGGTCATTGCTTCAATTTCTTCCTGACCAGTGAGGAACACCAGGATGTCCTGAGAAGAGGGGGCCTCCTGAAGTCAGAGGCAAAGGCGAGTGAGAAGTTGAGATGGTTTGGACAGGGAGGGAGAACTGAGATTGTAAGGAGATGTAGTCCTGAAAGCAAATCAGCAAAGCAGGAAAGGGAGAAATAAAAGATATACGTGTGGTGCAAGGTGTGCAGCAGCCCTAAGTTCCCACTGGATTCACCAGAGGTGAGGAGGAAAATCCATTTTTCAGGACTGAGTCTGAACAGGATGGAGAAATTGCTTTTGGAATGACACTGGCATGGTCAAACCCTCCCTTGAGCCAATCCCATCCACTAATCCAGCAGCTCCCCATTCTTCCCAGGGGATGCAGTGAGCATCTCTGGGACATCTGCAGCAGCAAGCTCAAGCCATCTCTTCTGCCACAGTAACCTGTGTGCCCCCCCTCCCCAACCAAATTCCACAGCCCCAGAGAGGCCCAAACCTGACAAGACCACCCTACCTGGTGGATCTGGAAGACTGACACCAGCGCTGCTTGGAGGTAATCGCTCTGAGGCTGTTTGGTGTTAAAGATCTGAATGGGATGCTGCCTGCCTTCTAAATAGAGAACAGGAGCTCCATTGAAGTACTGGGAGAACTGGTCAACGTCCATCGTAGCTGACATGACGATCACCTTGAACAGGAGCACAAGATGGGTTAGTGCTGCCGTTCCGATCCAGCAGGACACTCTCAAGTCAGGACTAGCCAGAAGTCACCTCCTGAGACTGAGATACATGCTCAGAACAGGAAAGAGCACTGAGTCTGGGACAGAAGAGAAGGCTCTTGCCTCGTTGCAGCCATCAGCTCTGGTATTGCACAAGCATAATGTGCTGGTGTGATGAGTGAAGATGTGTTACAACTCCTTTCTGACACTGAGCAAAGAGAGCCAAGTACCCACAAAGCCAGGCTGTAGAATGGTCTGTTGAATGAGACTGTGCTAGGACCTACCAGTCCCCTACCACCTTCCCCATCAAAACCAACACACTTTCACACACTGCATCACAGACTCACATATATTTGTTCCCCGTACACCCCCAACACGTGTGATCTCCTCCCCATTGTGAGGATGTCATCGAGCTGTCACATCGGAGAGCTCCAGTACCCAGGGTATGCTCAGCAGCAGTACCCAAACCTGCCCCGACGCGGCGTCTGGTCTACAGCTCACACCCAAGGGCCTCTTTCAAAAAAAGGCAAGGGGGAGGTGACCAGACACCTTGTTGAGATGTGCCACATCACGCCTACACCAAAAGAAGCATGGCCAGCAGGTCAAGGGAGGTGATTCTCCCCCTCTACTCCACTCTCCTGAGACCTGACTTGGAGCGCTGCGTCCAGCTCTGGAGCCCCCAACACAAGGCGTGGCCCTGTTGGAGCAGGACCAGAGGAGGGCTATGATGATGATCCGAGGGCTGGAGCACCTCTCCTACGAGGACAGGCTGAGGGAGTTGGGCTTGTTCAGCCTGCAGAAGAAAAGGCCCTGGGGAGACATTATCACAGCCCACCAACATCTGAAGGGGGCTACAGGAAAGCTGGGGAGGGACTGTTTACAAAGGCCTGTAAGTGACAGGATGAGGGGTAATGGTTTGAATCTGGAAGGGGGTAGATTTAGATTGGAAATAAGAAGGAAATTCTTCACTCTGAGGGTGGTGAGACACTGGAAGAGGTTGCCTAGTGAAGCTGTGGACGTTCCATCATTAGATATGTTCAAACCCAAGCTGGATGGGGCTCTGAGCAACCTGGTCTTGCAGAAGGTGTCCCTGCCATGGCAGGGTGTTTGGAACAAGATGATCTTTAAGGTCGCTTCCAACCCAAACCATTTTATGACTCTATGATCATAAGTTGTCAGCCCTTAACTATTCAGATTTCAAGAGACTTTTCAGGAACAGAAAATCAGTCAAGGCTGAAATGTCAAACACTTTGGAAAGCCCCAGGAGATACTCACAGCACTCAGAGTCCAAGCCCCATCCCCGCCCTTCATTGCCACCCTGGACGCACATACTTTTAGTGGCAGTTTGCCCAGCTCCTTTCGTTTCTTTTGTGCAGCTTTCACCACTCCAAAGAGTACATCGGTGTGGATCGTCCTCTCATGGGCTTCATCCAGGATGACAACGCTGTACTTCCGCAGCATAGGGTCCCCAATAGCTTCGCGCAGCAGCATTCCATCCGTCAAAAACTTGATCCTGGTTTCATCGGATGTGAGATCGTCGAAGCGTACGGTATAGCCAACCTACAGACGAGAGCACAGCACAAAGCACAAGCACAGAGTTACTCGCATTCCTCAACGCTATCGAAGGACTGCAAAGCTCTCTGGGCAAAGCATCAGGCAGAGCCGACTAGAACTCCACAGCGGCTCTGGGAACTGAAAGAGTTGCTCCATCCTTCCTTTTCTTCCTCCCCTGCTAGAAACTACTCCACGCTTTCCAAAGATTTTATGTAGGGCACGTCCTTCTCCTCCACTTTTGCTTGCACATATTCACAGATCTGTGCAAATTCAGCCCTCTGCTCTCCGTGACAGTGACTGTTGACACCGGGAGCAACGGAAAAGAGCACAATTATTTTGTGTTTTATTCATTAAGCAGCATTTTTTCCATACGAAGGAACACAGACATTATTCAAGAAGTAAAATGCCACAGAGACAGAGTCAACACCCCCACCCTCCAAGCCTGAGAAGCAGGTAAAGAGCCATTTTTTTTGTTCCATTCAGGTGTATTAACTGAAGACTACCAGTTAGCCCCGTGGCTGCTTTGTATCTTACCCATTAAGCCCTGATATGGCCCCATCGACACTGCAGTACCCAACCGACTCTGTAGAGCCACCTACCAGTCTCCCCAGCTCTGTCGTTGTCTCACTCGAGACTCTGGTAGCTAAGGCTATAGCTGCTACTCGGCGAGGCTGGGTCACAGCAATGATGCCTTGGCGGCCAACTCCTGCTTCGTAGAGGTACTGGGGTACCTGAGTGGTCTTCCCTGAGCCCGTTTCTCCTAAGGAACATCAAGGGAGATGTGGAAACATCAATAGTTTTTCCCTTTTGATAGCATCTTCAAATGAAAGGTCTCAGCTCGGGGTTTTTTATGTTAATTTGTAACCATATTTCAGGACGGGGAGGCTGAAGACAGGGAGAGGTTTGCCAGCTCACCCAAAGTCACACCATGAAGCAGCAGCAGGGCAGAGACAGAAACAAACACCTTGCTTCTGTTACTAGTCCACCCTCTGCAGAACTCCTTTCACCCAGGTTCTCTCCAGCCACACTCTGCTTTAGGAACATCCCAGTCTGTCCGGATGCAGAGCATTTGGCAGCATAAGAAGATGTGGTGTTGGGGGACTTGGTTTAGGGGTGAACTCTGTAGAGAAGGGTTAAGGGTTGGACTTGATGATCCTAAGGGTCTTTTCCAACCTGAATGACTCTATGATTCTAAGAGCAAGGAACAGCCACCAATTTGGTTTAGGGGCACATATTCACACGATGCACCACAAAGCTTCCAAGTAAAACTGCAAGCAAAGCTTTTGGCAAGTGGCAAGTTAAGGTGTGAGGAGCACTTGGGGCACCAACAAGGCAGCAAGTCTCTCTCTGGGCCTTCCTGAAATCAGAGATGGTCCCAGCAGGCTCAGGTGAACATCTTCTCTATCCACACAGCCCTGGCACACCACAGAACAGACACTGTCCCATGGCTAACACAAACCCTGTCAGACCCCTTGACCAAAGATGGCAACCAGCAAGACACCCAGCCAGCCACCAGCAACACCTCCCACAGCATCGGCCACCACTGGTCACAGAAGAACGTGGCATGAACCACAGTGCTTAGAGGCACCGCAAGTGAAACCGTCTTGAAGTGCAATGTGCACGGAAAAGCAGAGTGTTTTTAACATCACTGCCATTCTCCTGCACGCTTTATTACAGCTTAAAACTCAAACTGTAGGATCATTAAGGTTGGAAGAGTTCATCAAGTCCAGTCATCAACTCAACATTATCACAACCACTAAACCACGTCCTTAAGTGCCACGTTTACGTGGTTTTTGAACACCTCCAGGGATGGTGACTCCACCCCCTCTCTGGGCAGCCTGTTCCAGTGCCCAACCACTCTTTCAGCAGAGAAGTTTTTCCTAATGTCTGATCTAAAACTCCCCTGGTGCAAATCAAGCCCATTTCACCTCATCCTACGCTTGTTCCTTGGGAGAAGAGACCAACACCCACCTCACTACACCCTCCCTTCAGGGAGCTGTAGAGAGCAGCAAGGTCTCCTCTCAGCCTCCTCTTCTCCTGACTAAACAACCCTAGGTCTCCCTGTAAGACACATCCTCCAGACCCCTCACCAGCTTCGTTGTCCTTCTCAATCAGATCCCCTTCAGCTTTCCACCGTTACAAGAACTGTTCTGTGTGACAGAGCGCAAGGCTCTGGAAAACACAGCCCTGTTCTCTCAAGCCCTGCAAGACAACGACAGCGCAGAGCACGCCGGGGGAGCGAGGGGAGAACTGACGGGAGCAGGAGAGACAGGCGTGAGAAATGCAGGAGTGGCCACCGAGCAGAGAGGAACCAGAGAGCCCAACTGTAAGCACTGCAGCTGTGGACTGGAAAAAACACGGGTGAGCTTTTCAGGTCGCGTCACAGCTGCAGAGTGTTAAGGTGGTGTATTTTAGTGTATGTTTAGCAAGTGATGGTGATGGTCTCGGGGTTATGCAGGGGAAAGGAGACAAACGCAGCCATGGCTATTGGTTCCCGTGCCTGGGTTGGGTTTTCTGAAGGGTTCACTTGTAGGAGTGCAAGACAAAGCATTTCTTGTTTCATTCTGATAAATGCTGAGTCTTTAGACTTCATACTGCAAAGTTACACACGTCTACAACTCCTCGAAGTCAGACAAAAAGCTTAGTAGTGTGGACTCAAAGAAAAGATAATAAAATTAGAGAAGGCCTCTGAAGAGGTGTCTGAGGAGATGCTTTTTCTAAAGACCAGAGTTTTGCCATTTGGCTTTAAGTTGACTGAATTCCAGGGAGATGGTGAAACACAAAGGAGAGGGAAATACTTCTGCTTTCTCCATAAAAATTAAGTCATCAGTTGCATTAACCAGTCAAAACTCAGGAATTAAAATGTTACTAATTTGCCCTATTTCAGATTTACACCCAAAGTTACTGGGCAACCTCCTACTGGCTGCGCCACTCCCCACTGCCTGGCAGGACCAACCCAAGCCCAGCACTGGGGACACTCACTTGGTGTCCCCTCTTGGGACACCAGGGACTATAGATTCATGGAATGGTTTGGGTGGGAGGGGACATTTAGAGCTCATCCAGTGCAACCCCCCCTGCAGGGAGCAGGGGCATCTGCAACCAGAGCAGGGTGCTCAGAGCCCTGGCAACCTCCCCTGCAATGGTGCCAGGGATGGGGCAGCGACCACCTCTCTGGGAGCCTGGGCCAGGCTCTCACCACCCTCAGTGTCAAAAATTCTTTCCTTATATTCAGTCTAAATCTCCCTCTTTTAGTTCCAAACCATCCCCCCTTGTCCTGTCCCAACAGGCCCTGCTGAAAAGTCTGTCCCCATCTTTCTGACAGGCCCCTTGAAGTCCTGAAAGGCCCCAAAACGGTCTCCCCGGAGCCTTCTCTTCTCCAGGCTGAACCCCCCAACCTCCCACCCGCCGATTCCCCTGCACTCGCCGCCGGCTGAGAGAAGCCCTGCTCGCCGCGGCCCCAGAGGCGGGAAACCCACCGCCCCTCGGCGCCGCCCTCCCGGTTCTCGCACTCACCGATGAGCACGGCGCAATCGAGGCCGCGGAGCTGGCTCAGCAGCCGCCCCCGCGCCTGGAAGATGGGCAGGCCGCGGCGCTGGCGGGCGGCGGGCGGGGGGGAGCCGGGCAGCATGGCGGGGCGCGGGGGGATCGCCGCCTTCAGCCGCTTGGCCGGGGGCGCCTCGGCGCCCGCCCGCATCGCTCCGACACCGCCACCGCCGCTCGGGCCCCCGCGCGGCCCGCGAGTTACCTCCGCGACGGCTGCCGGCCCGCGCGCCACCGCGGCGTCCTCGCCCGCGCGACTCGCTGCGCACAGCGGGGCATTGTGGGAGATGTAGTCTCGGGGCCTCGCGCGCGGCATCACCGACCCCTTCCCTGCGCCTCCGGGCACGGGGACCTCGGCAAACGCCGCTCTCCCCGCGGGACCCTGCCCAGGCTGCCCCCTCCCACCTGAGGTTGGCCGGGGCTCTGAGCACCCTGCTCTAGTTGCAGATGTCCCTGCTCCCTGCAGGGGGGATACCAGGTGCCCATTAAGTGTCCCTTCCCACCCTGACCCGTCTGTGATTCTAGCAGCTAAGGAGGGCACGGAGCAGACCAGGAGATAACATCTTAGAGAAGCAGGTTCAGGACCTACACCCTTCCCATTTATGATGTGTTGGCACAAACCACCTCTGACATCAGCCCCTGCTGATGATACACTCTCCCCAGAGCACTCTGGCATTGGAACAGAGTTTTCTGTATGGCCATCTGCCAGAGAACAGTTCCAAGAGCAATTAAAGATCAGGTTAAGCAGTACTAGTAATAGTCAGTTTTGCCCTGGGGTACACCTTAAGCAGCACTTCCAAGTTCTTGCCAGATTTGGAAGCTATGGTAATTACAGGGCAGAGTAGAAGGGAAAGGGAGAGGAAAGCAGTTGTGGAAGAGCAAGGACGGACAAGCTGTCTCATCAACGTGACCTCATGGGACCAGATGGTTGAGAAGGTGCCAGATGACCTCAGCCCTCGCACAACCCGGCTCTGGCTTTACAGAAGGTGTTAGCCCTGCTGCAGGGCTGGCCTTTAGCTTCATCCCCCTGCCCCAGCATCCCACCAGCAAACTACTCTTAAACACCAAAATAAGAAAAACTTTTTGATGCAATTCCCGTCTCCTGAGCTACCCTGAAGCAACATTGCCCAATGTAATGCTCCTAGAGAGCAACATTTAAAGTCTGCTTTGGAAAACAAAAGGAAAAAAGAAAACAAAACAAAACTCCCTTATATTTTTATAACCTTCAAGAGATAAAATGCAGATACAACTGACCAGTTTTGTTTATCAGAATCTAATACGCTGCTTATGGACAAAGCATTTCCCCGCAAGATCCCAACACGTTCACCTCCAGCAGCCAGTTTAAGAACAGCAAAATCTGAGGCTAAACAAGATGATCATGTCTGTCAAAGGCAACCCTATCCTCTCAAATTTGGGACAAAAGAGACAGTTTCAACAATACCTGGTTTTATCCATAATGATATAGTCAATGAAGAACTAGCCACCCCAGTCCATAGTTTCTTAGGAGTAACTTAACTGTTCTGAACTCCTGACATGGCTCTTCATAGAGAGGTTTATAATCAATGTAACTTCAGGCCAAACCCACTCAGCATCACTGACCTGTGTTGGACACAGTCCTTGCACAAGCTTCATACACAGACCACGAATTTAACACCTGGAGCAGGCAATCCTGTTTCCTGTCAGTTCTGAGAGACACTGGTGGGAAAAGCTTCTGTTAATGCCATCTCTTCAGGGTGCTGCTGTTTCCAACTGCTGCTTTTTCACCAGCTGCCTCAAGACAGCTTGACAGATTAGACAAAGGATTAACCAAAAAGGATCCAGCAGACATTTTATTCAACTCCTCATCTGAGATATTTGAGTGGTTGTGACTCCAGACACGTTTTCTTCCCTGGTGCTCCCAGTCACTTAGTACCTGTTAGAAGTGTGGGGGGTGGATTTTGCAGAACCACCTCTTTAAACCAGACTCAAACCCAGGCAGCTGAACACAAAGTCTCTGGGGCGGGGGAAAAGCCATCGCAAGGCAGTCTCAGGCTGGGATGGTACTTGCAACAGAGGCACGTTTCACACACCCAGCTGGCAAAGTGAGAAGTCTGCCTGATGCTGTAGGTTGTATTTCTTACAATTTAAATGACACTGGAGACAAGAGCATCTCAGATTAAAAAAAAAAAAAAAAAAAACAAAAAAAACCC
>JANHGN010012129.1:0-24530 GCA_024605025.1 Megaceryle maxima
TTATTAATAAGGTGACTGTATAAAAGCACCCTTCTGATCTCTAATAAACGAAGTTTGCTTTACCAATCATATTGATTACCTGCATCTTCCCTCGCTGCCCCGCAAATTCCCAGAGATACATTAAAATGATGTTTTCTTGGGTACAAAGCCTATATTACCAGCCAATAATAATGCATGAAAGAAAACCCTGGACCCATTTCCAAACTCTTTTCGCTGATCTTACTTGCAGTTTTGGTCTGGCAAGAGCATCACCAGGTGACTGTTCTCAATGAACATTAATACTATTTTTTTCATTTGCAAGAGGACTTAGTCTCAAAATGTGTTACATCATAAATAATTTACCTGCAAACAAAGCTAAAAATGAAAGGTACATTAATGATGATACAAACTTATTGTGGAAAACTTGAAAGAAATAAGTCAGATTCTTACTTCGATCACACTCTTCAATTGCTCGGGCAGCTTGCGATGGCTTTAAATATCTCACATAGCCCAAACCTTTACTTTCTCCAGTAGTCTTGTTTTTAATAATGCTGCAATATTCAATGTCTCCATACATCTAGAACAATTAAAAAGCATATCAATTTACAATATTTGAAAATGCATTAAAGTTCCATGTTATAAGCCCTTCTGATACATTAAGGCAAAACAACAATTAACAAATAGCAAATCAGTACCTTGAACTTCTCTCGCAGATCTTCTTCTGTATAGGATTTTGGTATCATAACAAAGATTCGTGTAAGCTCCTCATCTTCAACATCTCGGTGGCTTCCAGAGGCTCTTGACTGTGCAATAAATACCTAATAAAATAATTACATAGACACTGATTACTAAAGAAAGGGTCTTTACTAGACATCAACAAGCAAAACAAATAGTTTGTTTTAGTAAGTCTTTGTATTTATCTTGCACATAAGCTTGCTTTCCTAACATGGGGGGTGAGGCAGTGGGAGAAGATCTCTGAACATAGATGCGTCTATGACAGGAGACCTACAAATATAATACACACCAAATGGTTTCCCAAACAGGACGGAGGCCAGCTGAAGTTCTCACTAGGGATAACGAAGAACAGTCAAGAATATCAAAGCCTGATTCAGCAGCGCTGCCTATGTCACAGGTGGCATGTGAACTAGCAAAAAAATGCATTACTGCAACAGACTTACTATAGCAGTAGTAAAAAAATAAGCAAGGAAGCAAACAAGCCTAGAAGCTTATGAAAAACCCTACTACTGCAGTTCACTGCTCAGTTGGGCTGAAGTCTGCAGCTCTAATGCTCTACGAAGGATCGTAGCTTCTCACATCTGTAACTCTCCAAATGCTTTTTTAGTTATTGAAATATATTTCTTAAGTGCACTCCAAAAGAAAACCAGGAAAAACAAGAACTAACAAAAAAAAAAAAAAAAAAACCCCACAAACAAAAAATATACAAACAATCTTCAAAGTAAGCCACTTATGCAAGAGCCACAACTGATTTCACAGAGCTCTTAGATTATTTTTCTATTAGTCATGCAAGAAAGTAAGATATATCACTCTGATCTTTTGGCTTCTAATGGCAATTTCTTCAGAAAATATTTTACTGACTCAATTGCATTTTCAAATTAAGTACATGGAATGTACTTTCACTGTTCAAAGTCATTCATATCTTCTTTGTACTTGGGGAATATAGAAACAATTCAAGAGGCTGAAAGCTGACAGCAAGTTCCATAGATTACAAAACAAAACAAATCAAACCACAAAGATTATTGGTTCGAAAAAACTGTGCACGAGATACAAAACTAATATAAAATACACTTGCAAAGACACTTCTATTTATCCATGTTCATACTGGTTACAACACATAGTGTCTTAGAATATTTCACTGACATTATCTCAAGATAAAAACAAACAGACAACAAACAAGCAAACAAAACCACCAAGACAGCTTCCAGGTACGGCATTTTGCCCAGACTTGCTGCAGCTTATGCCACAAACGGGAACACGAGGCAAAGACGGAACCCACGGCAGCTCCTGCAGTAGACCGAGCAAGCGCTCAAACCCCGCCGCCAAAACGGCCCCGGTTTGACCCAAAAGGGTGACATCACCAGCAGGACGTGCTGAGAGAAGGCCACAGGCGCGGGTCTGGCCGCTCGCGGCGGCGGCTCGCTGCCTGCCGCCCAGATAGTCAGCCAGCTCGCTGCGAGCCTTCCAGGTCTGCTCCTGGCCGTCCTCCGCCACCGGTCGCCCCCCACCGAGGGGCTCCCCACCACGGGGCTCCCCACCACCCCCGCGCTGGCCAACACTACCTTCAAGCGGCAAGCTCGGCGCGCAGCGAACGAGGCTTGCCCCCTCCGCGGTCGCCATCCTAGGAAGAGACTAAGGGAACACCCGCCGAGCCCCGCTTGCTCGCCCCCAGCCCCGAGCCCCGGCAGGAAGGGGGAGCCGCAGCCCAGCGGCTGTACCTTGATGGGCTTGGTGTCAGGGGCCAGGCTGCGGCCGTGCATCTCCTCCATGGCTCGGCAGGCCTGCGAGCTGCGGGCGAACTTGATGAATGCAATGCCGCGGGACTCGTTGGTGCGCTTGTCCCGCAGGAGCCAGATGTTTTGGATGTCCCCAAACGGGGCGAAGCGCTCCCGAATCAGCGCCTCTCCGGTGTCCTTGCCCAGCACCACGAAGATGCGGCTGTTGGGCGGCTCGTCCAGGCACTCGGCCGAGAGGCGGAAGCCGCTGCCCTCCTCCATAGCGGAGCCGCCGGAGATAGCTGGCCTTTCTCGGAGGCCGGTGAGGAACTACCGCTACGCCCTTTCCGCCGAGAAGACAACATATCCGCTCTCCCCGCCTCCTCCGAGCTGGCCGCGCCCCGCCCACCTCCCCAGGCCTACTCAGGGCCGCGGCCTCGCCTGCAGCGGGCGGGGTTCCGAGACTGCCCCATGACGGGCGTCAGTGCCCGACTGGCGGACATCGGCCAGCGTCGCCTATAGCTGGGCTGTACGGCGCACCGCGCTCCTTGGGGAGAGGGGCTGTGCGGTAGGAGCGCCTCCGGGCCTGCCTAGGACACGGGCGCGTCCGCCCTGGAGGAGACAGGCGCTGGGTGCCCAGCAGAGGCGGCGGGCGGGTGAAAAGGAGGAAGCAGAAATGAATCGAGGTTTGGTGCCGAGGAGAAACGCTCCCGCGCTGTCCTCTGGCAGCACCCGGAGGGGACGGTGTCACAGATCCAGCGAACGGGAGGCACCTCCGAAGGCCCGCGAGGCCAGCCCCTATATGAGAAGGGCCACCTACAGGCGGCTGCCCCAGACAGCATCCAGCTTGCCTTTGAATGTCTCCAAGAAGGAAAATTCCACAACTTCTCTAAGTAACCTGTGCCAGTGCTCTTGTCACCCTCAATGTAAAAAATGTGTTTCTTGATGTTCAGATACAATTTTGTGTTTCAGTTTTTGCCTGTTGCCTTTGGTCCTGTCACTGGGCACCACTGAGAAGAGTCTGGATCCATTTCCTTCTATCCCTTCAGCTATTTATACATAACGAGATTCTCTTGAGTCTTCTCTGGGCTGAACAGTTACAGCTCTCTCAGCCTTTCCTCATAGGAGAATGATACTCTGGTCCCTTAGTCACCTTTGTGGTCCTCTGCTGGATGGACCCTCTTCATTATGTCCATGTCTCTCATACTGGAGACCCTAGAGGTGGAAAGGGCACTCCAGGTGTGGCCTTTGAATAAAGGGGAACAGTCTCCTGCCTTGTCCTGCTGGTTACACTCCTCCTAACACACCCCAGGATACTCTTAGCCCACTTTGCCACAAGGGCACATTGCTGCCTCATGTTCACCTTGGTGTCTACAATGACACCCAAGTACTTCTCTGCAAAGCTGCTTTGAGCCAATCACTCCCCAGCATGTACTGGTGCATAGGGTTGTTCCTCCCCAAGCCTGCAGCTAATGAAATGTGAAGAATGTAATGTAATTATAAAGCTTATCACATCTTTAGTAGTTGAATTCAAAAATAAAGAATTCCTCAGCTGAATGCTGGGGCTGTCAGTGACCTAGGGTTGTAGTGGCCGTGACCACTGCACACCAAAGGGACAGTGATCCACAGCATGGTAACCCTGGGCAGGCACAGGCTGGGGCTGCACCGGGCAGGCTGTGCCGCGCTGTGCACATCCCTCTTCGCAGGATAAACTCAGACAGCTCATCATTATGCAGGAGCCTATGGGCAGCTCCTGCTCGGCACTGGGAACTACACCTGCTGCCCAGCCTTGTCTTTAACAGCATAGCAAGAGAACGTCGATTCCACTTTGACTGTAGAAATTATAGAGTTGTTTCCTTGTAAGAAAAATGTCATAAAAACTTGAAAGACCAAAAGGGGAGAATCTCTGCTGTGGAGGATGTTTGCATGGCATGCTGTGCATGGGCTGGCAGCCCACTTAATTCTACACCACATGGGCCTTCCACCATCTAAATGGATGTGAGATCATCTACGCTATTCTCTTCTGTTGGTATTGATAAGAGACAACCTAGCCTTTGTAAAATAAGTATTAAATGTATTATGAAAATGTTACATTTTGCAGAACTTCTGTTAGACTTTCCTCACACCAGATGCAACAAGTATCCTCCTCGCTTGATATCAAGTCACTAAACCAGAGCAAACCAGCCTGGTGGTTCGGCAGCTGATCAAGACTGAAGGGAGCATGTGCTCTGAACCAAATTCAAAAGTTCATCAGCAAAGACTTTGAGCCTTCCTCTGAAGACCCTCAAAGAAGACCCTCAAGGGGGCAGTGCACATGCACTAAAGGTGAATGGACTGCAAATGGATTCCAGGAAATTATTTGCTTAAACCCTCCTATTCCAGGAAATGCTATGAATATGTATGCATCTCTCACATATAAGATGCATAATTAGTTCTCTAGGGCATGCACATTTTAGGAGGAGCAATCCCCTGTGCATCCAGCATTGTGATAAAGAATACCTGTTTAATAGTCACATTGGCCACTGAGTTTCAAGTGATTTCTTTGTTTCAGCATTGTAAATGGCATTGTAAGTGATACTTCACAATAATTTATGTGCCGTTCTTACTGGGATCATAATAGACTAACACCTCCTGGTGCAAAATGAGGTTAAATGAAGAAACTGGGGGATCAGGATGTGGATATTCTTTCTACTGTTTTCCATAAGCAAACTAAATATGCAGAAACCTTCCCTCTCACACATGCAGATGTAGTCGTCAAGTGCAGATGTAGTTGTCAAGTTCGTATCAGCCAAGGTTCGTGGAGGTTTAGTGATGTGAAAATCTGGAGGAGGCAGTGTTTTGAGCACTCCACAGTCTTGGCACTGGCCTTGGAAATGGCATTTTTGTGGGGATTAAACTGTGTTCTGTTCTGGGAGCGTAAAGTACAAGGGCAATGAGTAATTTTACAGGAAGATACTTTAGATATAGTGGTGAGGTTTTGTTCCATGTAAAGCAGCATTTCGGAAAATCTAGTAAGCTCTTTCTTTGCACAGCAGTGGGAAGTCTTTAGCAAAAAGCAAGGTTACAACTCAGCATGGCAGGAGCAGTGTTTTATGTCTGGAAGACAATGTCCCTTCCAGCACCGAACTCTGCACTTGTTTTTCCCCTGGTCCTGACACCATTTTTTCATGGCGGTGTGAAGCAGGACCTGTGACAGGGCTGCCACACCACTGTGATTGAAAAGCTAGGGCTTTGGCATGGGGAAGGTGCCTGCAGGAGGGCAACACTGCCTGGGACACCATGACACCGCCATGTGCCCACCCACCACCTGTTGGGACCGTTGGCTCAGTGCGTGACACCCACCTCCTCCTGCTCCTGAGAGGAGCGCGATGCTTAATCCCACCCCTTGAGCCTGCGGTGCACCAGTCAGGAGAGACCATGCAGTGGTATCCTCTCCACCATTGGACATCACTTCCATGACACCTGCTCTTTGATGGGCTGAGCATGGAGCCAGGGTAGGTGGCTTGCCTGCTTACAGTGGGGCTGGTGCCAGTGCCCAGGTGTCATCGGGGAGCAGCGGGCTGATCCTGCCGGTCATGCCTTCCAAGAACTCAAAGGTGCTTGATGCTTCTTAGTTCCCCATCAGACACTGGCCCGAGGGCAGCCTCACAGGCACCTTCCCTCTCTGTCCGGGCCATTGCCACTGGAAATCCCCTTTACCATGAACGTATCCTGACAGGCATCGAAGGAGGAGTTGAAACAAAAATCAGAGCTTCCAAACCTCCTTGCTTTCTAACACTCCTCACCAAAGTGGGAGGCTAGGTGAGGCTGGGTAAATAAATACCCAACACAACACAGTTGTTATTAAGCAGGCATTCATTATTGCAGCTCTGGGGCAGCACTGAGGATTGTTCCACCATGACTGCTCCAACAAATCAGCAAAACACACCATCTAATATACATAAACAAACATACATATTCATAAAATTTCCTGGAAATGGCAGCCTTATGGTAATAAGTTCCCGGGATTAATTTACATAGTCCGAGTATCTGTAATAAAATTAGGGTTAGGGTCTTTTCCCCCTCTGGTGGTCATTCATAGTCTTCTCCATACTGTCTGTTAGTTGAACTCTGGGTTTCCTTTGCCCATATATGGCCATGGGGTTAGCTCATCCACCCTTTGGCTCATCCATCCATCCTGGGATGCTTCGAGGTCAATTTAAATTAGTTCCCAGGTGTTTATCATCCTTTTCTGAACTTATCTTGACATCCTGAGTCCCTTTTAGCAGGGGTGCTCAGGCTTAATGAACCATCTCAAGGCCTGTTTGATTTTTGCCAGCAAGAAGTTGTATGTTTCTCATTATCAACTCTTCCCAATAGATGACTAAACTATGCAAGTGAGGTTAAGAAAAGACTACAAGTAAGGCTACTACCTAACACAATAAAAAATATGAGTAAATGATATACTGGTAAAATTTCTGTGTATCAACCAGGAGATGACCTGGGATTCTGGGTAGTACTGCAACCGCAAGGAAATCCCAAGGTGCTGCTGTGTCTTAGATCAGCCTTCCAGACAAAAGTATGTTGACCTTTACTCTTAGCAAGGAAGCAGCTCTAGAAGAGCAATGAGGGAACTTAAGGCTCCCTTAATTTCTGAAGATAACAAATTCTGTAATTCTCAGAGATGCAGGAAAAAACCCATGGTGCTTTTTTCCTAATTGTAAATCGGGTAACTTAAAAAAAAATGTAATTCATAACCATCATCAAGCAGATCATGTTAAGAAAGCATGCAGCTTAAAAGAGTTTTAACCAAACTTACCTTTTCAATTAAGTCTGGGTCAAATTTTCATTACTTTGAGACACATTATTTTTTATTACCATGCATGACAGAATTATTTTATAGAACTGTAGGAGATGATAAATGTGACTGGCAACACTGAACTTTTCTGTAGTATTGTTCAAATTTCCTTCTTTAAATCATTATTATTTTTTACATAGATCAAAATAGGTGATGTTGAAAAAGGAAAGATCTTTATTCAGAAGTGTTCTCAGTGCTACACAGTTGAAAAAGATGAAAAGCACAAGACAGGAACAAATCTTTGGGGCTTATTTGGCCGCAGAACAGGACAAGTTGCAGGATTTTCTTAGATGAAAACGAGAACAAAGATAAAACTAACAGATGACATAAGATGGATGAGGTACAGTGTTGGAGGGGACATATATGAAAAAACCTTTTTTCTTTAGAGATACAACAGAAAGCCTTCCTTACAAGGAATTACTCTCACAACTACTTTGCATTACTTCAGGTAAACCTGAACTACAGGTTCAGAAACAAAAATCTTCGGTCCTTGCATTAAAAAAAAAAAGACCAATATTCAGCACACCAGGTCAGAAGGTGTATAGCTTTCCCAGAGGTTTGTAGTATCAATGGGCAAATTTTCATTTCTGTCGAGTGCGTAGATTTTGTTTGCTGGTCACTGCCCTCTACTCGCATCGACGTGTGCTGCAGTTGTTTTGCTCAGAACATTTGACTAAATACTGACACCTACCTACTAGTAAGAGACTTGTATTTTTCATGCAGACAGTATTGAGAGGCAATGGAACATCTGAAAATTGAAAGTAACTCTGTGTGGGTTTCACTGTTTTTGTTTATGTTATTTCAATATAAATTGTATTATTCAAATCAAGCTATGAATTACAAAAACAGTCCTTTTATTTTTATTTTTTTTCCTGGTTACTAAGGTGCTTTAGAATGGGTTGACTTTTTATTTTTCTGTGATTTCTAGGAAATGTTTTCCAACATTCACTTTATACTGGGACTTCTCACAAAACACCACCAGACTATATTAACATTTTTTTTTTCTCATTAAAAATTTAGTGAACAAATCATACAGCTGTTAGTACAAGTTTTTAAAAGAAAGACAACAAAAGGATATCTAAATCTACTTTAGACAGTGGGAAGAGCAAGCTCTGGAGAAGAGTCAGCTCTGGAGAAAAGTCAGCTCTGGAAGACAGAAGAGAACTTGAACATGTGTGAACATAGGTGTGTCAGTAGTCTTCAGTACAACAGTAGGCTCCTGTTGACAGAGATGGGGTTTAGTAGGGTTGGAAGGAAACAGTAGGGTTTTTCAACTTTTGTCCAGAGACTCCTGGAACTGGCCATCGACAACCCTTTTTCTAATGCCCTGCAATGGAGCATGGCTTTGATGAATTTCACATCAACAACTGTATGAAATTAATGCTGGATCTTCTTGATACTGGAATTACAAAGATACTTACATAAATTAAAAGTAGTAAGTAGTTGTGTGTGAAATGGTGCAAAAAACTGCAACTCTCCATGATGCAAAAAGAATTTATATTTGACTCATTAAAATTACACAAAGACAATGTATACCTTGTGCATTTTATATTATATATCATTTATGCTCGCATTCCTCTTGGATTCTAGGCACATTATGTTCAGGAGCATCAAACTTTTGATTTGAGACTGTTGTTATTTTCACATACATATGATGTTGGGCCAGCCTTGTATTCTGCTATGTTTTTTTGCTTTTCAGGAGTTGTCTGGAGTGAGAATACACTGACAGAGTATTTGGAAAACCCTATGAAATACATTCCTGATACAAAAATTATTTTGCTGGGATTAAAAAGAAGAATGAAAGAGTTGATCTTATTCCATACTTGAAAAAAGAAACTTCATGAAACACTGCTGAAGCAGCTGTAATGTCAGTGAAAATGTTTTTAATTTTGACTAGGTCCTATGTCAAGTTTTAGCATTTTGATATTAATTAATCATTAAGAACTTGCAAAATGAAATAAGGATATGTTTTAAGATGCTATATGCTCATAAACAGCACTGGAAGGTTAGTATTATTTATACTGTGTTATATACTTCATAGACCTTTGTGGAGTGTACTATAGAAATACTGTTCCTGCCTATAAGGAGATCTGAAAGCCCAATTCTGCAGCTCATTATTCAAACACTCACTTAAACTATTATTCAATTGTACCTATGTAAATAAGAAAGTGCCTGTAAGTATTAGGACTGACAACTAAATGAAGCTTTTCTTTTGGCACAAAAAAATAAAAAAATAAAAAATTCCTCATCATGTTCATCTGTGAAGGAAAGTACCAAATGCAGTAGATAACAAAACATAACCTCACATTAAAAGAACACTATGTACAGATGATGGAAACAGAGTATCAAGAATATCAGGTATTTTCAGGGGACAAGTAACCTTTCAGTAGTGATGTTGACCTATAAGAATCTTGAGGAGATACCTGAATACCTATGGCCATTTTGGTTTAAAAATATAACCCCACTCCTATTGTTAGTGTTCCTTTGTGTATTAAAAACCCATAATCATCTACCAGTCACCCTGCAAGTCAGAGGTATAGTTTGAGTGTGCCAGAACACAGATGCATCCAAGTTTTATCCTAACATCCCCTGATCCACACCAGCCTAGGCTTCTGAAGTGGGTTTTACGACAGTACGTCGAAAGCCTGCACAACTTGCAGAATAGGCAAACCACTGTGATCATATTTGTTACATTTTATCTCTAAAAGATTACTACAGTTTATACAGATTTGTGACTGCAAAGTTCTTTACAATTAGGTGTTACAGTAAAATGTTCACTATGTATTTTATGCAATGGAGACAACTGTGCTTTTACTTCCTTCAGCCTTGACTCTCGCATTTGAGAGATTGTCAATATGCAGATTTTTGCTGTAATCAAAGCCCATGCACAAAAATCCCAGCAAATAAGCTAAATATGCCACAAGACTGAAGAAATGGTAAGAGAAGACCTTGTTTATACCTAGGCTTAGGGAAACACTAAATTGCTTTAAGTGTTTACAGACAGAACTGCCACAAAGTAACCAGTTTGTAGTAAACACTGGTGTGAGTGCTCAGACTAAGTCTTATTGTAGTGAGATGGCAAGCATTATTTACATACGAGTGTTTCACTTGAATGCAGATGCCCAAGGTCCCTGCTTGAGAGCTGGGTGTCTCATGTGCCTTCAGCACCTTATGCAATTCCTTTGTGTAAGTGGAGTGTTTGTGCCACTGTTGCAAAAACGCCAATGCCACTGGAAAGAACGGGTAGCAATGAGTGGTTTCCGGGCATGCGGGAGCCCTTCGAGGCAATGGTGACATGAGCATCAGCAGATGAGGACAGTTCAGTGGCAGCACCACTGGCAGAGGTGTGCAGATGTGCATTGACAGTGGATGCTGTGGGGTGTGAGGGTGGCACCTCGGCTGTGTCCTCCTGATAGCGAGACTTTTGACACCGATGTACAACCTCTGGCGCAGGTCAAAGGGCTGTTGCCAGCTTTACTTCACAGCCCCAGCTGCATCGGTAGCCCTTGGCTTTACCGAGACACACCTGCAATTTCATGTCCAAGCTACCTGTATGGAAAAAGCTCAGCAGCTCTAGAGGTGCAAGCAGCTCGGGGACGATGCCCTATAACGTGTTCTCCGACGTCCCCGCTATCCGCCCCCTCGCCCACCACGCCGGCTCCTCCCGCAGCCCACTCGCCGCGGGTGCTGCAACCAGCCGCCTCCTGGCCAGTCGGCGGCGGCTGAGTCTCGGTGCGGACGCCGGGAGCGGCCCCTTCCCCACCGCTGCCGGGCCAGCCCGGCTCCCTCCCGACCCCCAAACTGCGGGGGTTGCTGGCGGGGCGGGGCCCCGCGCCCCAAGCTGCCCGCGCGCCTGCGCGTCCCCCCTGCCACCCCATTGCCGGGGGTTGTCATCAGCGGCGCGGTTTCTCAGTGGACAGCCGTGCTCCTGCGGCAGCCTCCCTGCGCAGCGGGGAGAGCCCGACAGGCAGCGTGGAACCCCGCCGCGGGGCCGGAGGAAGACACGGAGCTCTGCCACAGCGGCGAGCCGGGGCCAGCAGCAGCCAAGGAGCTGCTGTCCAGCCTGGAACAGCGCAGGCACCGAGATCAGGAGGCGAAATCCTTTGTCTGACGCCTCCTAGGCAGTCTCCGGTCTTCGGAAGACTCAGCACCTGCACGGAGCCCCTCTTTACCCCCGACTGCTGAGGAAGACACGGCAGCCCTTCGGGAACACATTCGTAGCCCTCCCTCCCCGGCTGACACCCGCGCAGCAGTCTGCGCTATCCACACGAGTCCCAAAAACGCTCCCTCTCCTTGCAGGCAATGCTCGGGCTCCCGCTCCGGGAGAGGCTGCTGCAAGGACAAAGTCCCCGGCAGGTCGGACTCGGTCGGTGGAAGATTTGCCTGTGTGTTTTCGCAGACGCCCAAACTCCCATTCATGAATTTCTAAAGCCGCTTTCATTCACTCTTTGGTGAGCGCATGAAAGACGTTTTTCACGTGTTAAGACCCATGACTTCGGTTTTTTTTCAATCGGTTATGCGTAGGCATCGATTTAGCAATGAAACGTGCTCCACGTGTGCATAAAAATAACCCCGGTCCGCCTGCCTCGGTGGATGCGGCCGGTTTCCGTCTGGCAGATGGTGCTGCAGGAGCGGGCACCCAGGAGCGCCTTGGTGCGCACCGCTCCCGCCGAGCTGCCCGGGGCACTCGGCCCTGAGGGAAAGCAGCTTTCGGACAGAACGTCCCGAACAGCGACTTTGCGGGTGGCGGGCAGGAGCCCGCTTTCTGCCCGTTTTACACAGCGCCGGGGGGGAAACGCCGCACTGACAGTGCGCGCTGAGCAGAGCCAGGTCCGCCCACGGGAAGGCTGCAGGCGCCTCAACTCGGGGAGTCAAGAAATGGAATTCACTTGGCCTTTCCGAAAGGGCTCCGTTTTTCCGCCTGTCTCCTTAAGTACTGAAGTGCTCCAAGTAAATCTCTTTAACTGGAGCGGTCGCGTTACCTCCCCCCTCTACTCCCGCAGACCGCGAGCGGGAGCCGTGGCCGGGTGCGCCCCTTCCCTGCATACGCATCACAGACAAAAGGACCCTCCCTCTTCCCCCGCATCCTCTCCCCGATGTTCCTGAACGAGGACCCCGCCAGCGCGGAGCCTCCTGGCGCAGCTCCCCGCTGCTCGGGGTCTTCCCTCCAGGGTACCCTGCGCACCGCGCTCCGCACGCCCGCTCTCTCCCCCGCGGAGGCTGCTGCCGCCAGGCGGGCTACGGTGCCTCCCCCCGTGACGGGGCTCGCCAGCCCTCCCTCCTCCCCGCCTGCCCCCCCGCTCGACTCACGCGTCCTCCACCCGCCCTCCCCTCCCTCCTCAGTGGTCCGCCGGCTGGGTTACGCAGCAGCCGCCGCCAGCGCTGACAGCACTTGGCAGAAGAGGTTACCCGAGCGCTCCCGGAGCATCTCCAGAGGCGCGGCGGTAACGCCTGCCCGGTTCACCGGGGAGCTGGCCCAGAACCGGGGGCCGGGGACAGAATCCAAGAAGGGCTGAGAACCGGGGATCAGAAAAATACGTAGAATAATACGAATACTACTACTAATAATAAAGGAGTGGTAGCCAAGAAAAGGAGGTCGCTGGGGGAAGCAGGGGTCGAGAAGAAAGAGCACCTCCAAGAGGGGGGCCGGGCAAGAGCCAGAGGCGGCCCCTCGCCGGTGCTGCCACCAGCCCCCAGCGTCTCGGGGCGGCCGTCGGCAGCACGTGGCGGCGGCGGGGCATGGCCGCCGCGGGGGCTCCCTCTGCCTGAGACGTCCCCGCCGCCCGCACCATGGCGGCCGCCGCCGCTGGCCTCGACGTAGCGGCGGTGGAAAGTTTCCTAGAGAGGCACCCGGAGCTGGTGGAGAAGTGGCTAAAGAGGAAGAACTCTCTCCCTAAAGCGCCTGTCGCACTCGCCGCCGGCCCGTCGGAGGAGCGGCGGAACAGCGGCGGCTCCGGTGGCGGCTGGGGCAGCGCGGGGGGCCCGGGCGGCCCCGGCGGCGGGGGGCTGCAACGGCGAGCCTCTCAAAAGGAGCTGCGGAAGAGCTTCGCCCGCTCCAAGGCCATCCATGTCAACCTCACCTACGACGAGCATGTGCACGCCCGGGCGCAAGAGCCGCTGAGCAGCGTGCGGCGGCGGGCCCTGCTGCGGAAGGCCAGTTCCTTGCCCCCCACCACCGCCCACATCCTCAGCGCCCTGCTGGAGTCCCGCGTCAGCCTGCCCCAGTACCCCCCAACCGCCCTGGACTACAAGCGCTACCTCAAAGAGCACAACGAGCGCCAGTTCTTCCTGGAGCTGGTCAAGGACATCTCCAACGACCTGGACCTCACCAGCCTCAGCTACAAGATTCTCATCTTCGTCTGCCTCATGGTGGACGCTGACCGGGGCTCCCTCTTCCTCGTGGAGGGGGCTGCAGGAGGCAAGAAGAGCCTGGTCTCCAAGTTCTTCGACGTGCATGCCGGCACCCCGCTGCTGCCCTGCGGCTCCACTGAGAACAGCAACGAGGTGCAGGTGCCCTGGGGCAAGGGCATCATCGGCTACGTGGCGGAGCACGGAGAGACGGTCAACATCCCCGACGCCTACCAGGTAGGAGCCGGGCAGGCTCCGGCACCCCGCTGCCTCCGGCTACCCCCCGGACCGTGGCGGCGGAGGCACCTGCCGAGAAGTCCCGCCGCTGCCTGGCCCTGCCTCCCTCCGGGGCGTCTCTCCCCGCCCCCAGCCTCCCCTCCCGAGTGTTCCTGCCGGGGGACCACCGCCGCTGTCACCTTGGGGGCTCTGGGGGTTGTCCGGGAATGCTATTGAGGGGGAGGGAGAGGGCTCCTGAGAAGGCGGAGGGGAAAAGCCTCTCCTGTGTGGCCGACGGGACTAAAGTGGCCATAAAATGGGTACAGCGGTGCTTCTGGATTTCGCAGGAGCGGTAGGCGGCTTCATGCGTTTTTAAAAGGCATTTTGGAATAGGTTGAAGAAAAGTTTAAAAAAATGCTCGTGACAGTCCCGATGATAATATTCTTAAACCTGTCTCACTTAATGTTCCCTGCCAGCCCGTTGCTGAAATAATCTGATAGCTTGCAAAAGAACATGTATTTTCACCTTTCCCTATGCCCACTCAGCCCACATGGCATGTGTTTTCAAACCTATTCCTAGGAGCGATATAACCAGCCCTGTTGTTCTCCTACAAGGATTTTCCCCACCTTTCTATAGAAGTTTTAGAGTGAATTGTGAAAACGTATTCCTGGCTTCAAGGCAAAAATTCCCTTTGACTTCACGAGAGAGACACGTGCCCTTACCTGCGTGTGTTAATGCAAATCAGGGCGTTCAGTTTACTGGCTTGAAATGTGCCTCTCTCTAGTGTGCATTGGTGTGACACGCTATGACCAATTTGAGGTTCTTGAGAAAATTAAGAACGACGAAGTACAGATTTTCTAAATCAGGATCTTGAAAAGTTTTAGAAAGGTGGAAGATGTCTTTAAGAATTTTAGTAATAACCAATGCCCAATGTCAAATTTTGCTCTACAGTAATAACAAATATAATGGTAATTTAAAAAACTGATGCTTTATAACAAACCTTACAGGGAAGAAACTTGAAAAATATGATAGAGTAATTTTTGTTTGAAATTCAGAAAAGCCAGTGTAGAAGTATTTTTGGCTGCTTATTTATTTATTTGTCAAACAGTGAAAAATAAGTAACCTCACAGATCCAGACTGACAAGAGGTTCCCAACCCACAGAGTTCAAAGTGAATGAACAGAGCTTAGTAAAAATGCTGTAATATTCAGGCTAAAATGATTGATTTTTGGATCATCTTTGAAAAAATAATCTAGGCTTGCTTTCTTGTTTTCTTTTTCATTTTTTTTTCATTATACACTTTCTCTTGCCATCTGTTTTTGTTTTGTTTTGTTTTTATTACTTTCACTTCTAAAACTACTCTTCCCAAGATATTTGCTGTTGGGGGTCAAGCAGAAGATGTTCTCAGTAGTCTCAAGTGCCTAAACATATAAAGGATATATGAGTTTGGCTGGCAAAGAGCTCGATTTCTTAATTTTAACTCTTCCTAACTCCAGGCAGCTTTTTTCAGAGGTGAGAATGCCACTGGAAAGGCGGACTGTTTTTTAATCCTAAGGGACTCATTATTTTTTTTTCCTCAGTGTTTGTTCACTTTGTGTTTATTTCCTTGTGAAAAAAAAAAAAAAAACAACCAAAAAACCAAACAAAACTAAAACAAAACAGCTACTTTAGCTTACTGTCTTTTTTGTTTGCAGAGAAAAGTGAAAAACAATCCATCCAGTTGCCATTCTCAGTACTATTTGTATTATACTTTTGTCTGGCTTCTATTCAAAATCGATTAAAATACTATAAATAATAGAAATCATTGTATAGTTAAGCCATAAGTACATTAGCTGCAGTAGAAGGGAAAGTTCTAAGCCAAGTTCATCCTGTAATTACATCAATTGCAACTTCTCTGCTTTCAGTGGAGTTACTTCTGATTAACTGTAGTGCAAAAGAAAGTTTTGCCCTCTCAACTTTAACAAAAGTTTTGCTTGTTAATAAAAAAGGGGATCTGCTTTCTCTTATGTTTCTGAATTAATACAGTTTATATTCTCTTATCTAGCATGTATTGTCCATCATTAAAGGAAACCTTTCTAATTTAACAGTGTAAGAAGGCCTATGGAAACCCAGGTACATGTGCATAAAGAAGTGACAGCTGCTTCACTTCAGATTTTTGTAGCGCTCACAATACAACACTTTAAAAATTAATAAATATGATGATAGCAATTTTGTCAGCATTGCCACTGATAATGGAAATGTTTAATCAACCGTCAGGTGAAAAAAAGCACCACCAGGAAACTCTGTCAGGCTGACACATGGAGTTGGAGAAAAAGGGGTGACAGCAGAGTACCATTTTGTACATTGAAGAGGGTGTCTACATTGATGCTACCCATTTGGTTAGAAAAGACCTTATATTAGGTCTATTAGGAACACCTCTATAATAACTTAAAGGGTTTTTTTATTGTCTTTTTTTTATTATTAATAATCAATCTTGTTTAAAAAGAGGTAAAGATCCATCATCCACATCATCAGTTAACTAGTTTACAGTATTGGGAAATGTGTTTTATTATCATGCAACCATCTTTATTTTCTCAGAACCTCATAAAATACCAATTGGAATTCTACCATCAAGCAAGAGTTGGCTTGCCTGTTTGTGTCATCAGCTACTACTGACATTAACGAGACTTCAGCACGATCAACACTACATTTAAATCCTGCCAAGTCCTGTGCTGTGCTTCATGCAGACAGTCCCCTGTGCCCATACACAGACTGATTGGTTTAGGAAATATTTGGAAATTACTTGCAGCATCATTCTCAGAGATAGTATAAGATTTCAATTACACATTTCTTTTTCTAAAAGGAAAAAAAATACTTGAAAATGAAATAAAATAATAGTCTGGGGCTTTTCCACAATCCAGGTGATTACTAGTGTTGTTGAGTCTAACATTCAAAGCCTTCTTATGTAAACAATCTTCCTTAATTCAATAAGCATAATTAGATACAAGGTTTAGAATTAATATTATGTATTGAGGACTGTATAATGATCATTTTTTTAATACTAAACAATAACTATCTAACATCTCACGGTACTTTGATCTACAAAGTTCAGCAGTGACTGAATAAACTTTTTGGAGGTTCACAGTATCAGAGAATTTGACAAATACTTGACTTATGAAAGGTTTAGGTCAGTCACTCATTCAAAAATTGCACAATTTCATTCATGACATTAAAAGTTTTGTTTATTCCATTGCTAAATCACATGATAAAAGTGAGTTTATAATTGTAAGTTTGTAATATATATGATCTGTAAGAGTTAGCCCTACACAAGTTTTAAGAACAGGAAAGGAAACAGAGACTTCATTTGCATTTTGGAGACAGACTAAGACTTTCTCCTGGAGGTAATCCAGTTGGTTTGCAAATCAAACTCCTAGTCTAAGTTTTAAGGCCTTGAGTCTTCCCCTATGTTAATTTCGGGAAACATGACCGAAAGACAAGACTCGTTCTGTGAATAATGCACCGTATCTTGAACACATGTATTGGAAGAATTTGGTCACACTGGCAGGGAAATTTGGGACCGAAATGTCAAGGGGCGTTCCTTTTTACAGAGCGCAGATATAGCTTTTGCAGTCATATATGAAGACTATTATTCTAAGCACACAGGTATAGAGGCCATTAAACTTTTATCTGCAGTTCTTAGGAGTTCTTTAAAAATTTAAGGTTTTTTCCTATTTAAAGCTATGAATTTTTTCATGTCATCCCTTCTTCTCACAGGTCTATGATGTTTAGCTGAAATTAACGATGATTTCAATTCTGTTCCATCTCTTAGAGCAGTATTTAAATAATATTACTTGTGAGTTACAATTTTTGTTTAGTTCTTGTTACACGTTTAGCTGTGTAAAAGTTGGGAGATAATTCAGTAGCATTGCAAGTCCTTCTAACCAGTGGAAAAAAAAAATTACTCTTTGGAATAGGAAGCATACATCAGAAAGTAGTGAAAAATATGTTCTGCCATTTGCTAGTGTCATCTGAATAAAGTTTCTGTACATCTTATGTTAAATTCTGAATTTAAAAGCTAGCTTTAAAAGACAGAAGAAAAAATGGCTAACCAGATGGATGTTTTAATAAAGTGGGGAGCAAAGAGAGAAGTACTAAACTGAGTCATGCTAAGACATGGGGGTTTTTAAGTTGGAGGAAGTGTCATGAAAGATGATCAGAAATTACTTTCCAATTCAGCTCAAATCTTTAAAAAGAAACTGTAACCACATTACTGGAACTAAAATCAAGCAAAAGAAGAAACAAAGTAATCTCTCTTTGTTCTGGAGTCTTCTGTTAACTCTTTCAAGCTTAGGCCAAGTGTAATGGAGCTAAGGCACACACAGCCTTGAACAGTAAATTTTAAACATCCCTGAACACCTGGGTATAGACATCGACATTGTCTTTTCCAGGCCTTCCAGGTGAGCTCTGAGGCATTACAAAGTTCCTGCTCACGGGTGCAAACCTGTCAGCTCCCCTGTCAGACTGACCTTTGGGGTAGAAGGTCGTGAACAGGCAGGAGTTGTGTTTCCTGACACAGGGTAGCTGCTTGTTATCATTAACACTGCATCTTTTTTGGTTCTAAGGAGCTGTTAAAGCATTAAAACCCGGGGTCCTGGGAGGTTCAGTTGTGCAAATGGGAAGCAGATGCTGTTTTAATTCAGCAGCACTTGAGCAGCAGGCGCCAACAATGGCCATATTCGTTTTGGTGCTGACTTAACAAGGACAGAAGTTGCTCATTAGGGAGTAGTGAGCATGAAACCTGGCAAACAGAATAAACAGTAATTTTTTTAAAATCCACGTAATACAGAAAAAATGAATTAAAACAAATTTTGCTTTGCAATAAACATGACTAGGAAGTACCACAGAGAAAGCACGAGATAATTGCAACAATAAAGAGTGAAATTGGTCTAATGTGCTTTCCACGAAAGGACATTCCAGCCCATCATGCAGAATTTTGGAAAACATGAAATGTAAGTGCAAGTCAGTAGATTGGTGAAGGGATGTTGTAATTATCCCTGAATCTCTGGCCTAGTGGAGGCAAACACATCCTTCATGTCATGGTGGCACTGCCCTCGGGGCAGCAGGTGAGGCGGTCTCATCACCTCCTGTCAGCTCCCTTGTTCTATAAGTCTTCTCATGGAATGGCTTCTAACTGACTTGTAAAATGTCACGAGGCCTTCCTGGAACACACCACCACAGCTCTCACCTTGGAAACATCCACCAGGAGCAGGAGCTCCTGGTAGATGGCAAGGATGTGTAGAAGAACGTGTCCAAAGCTGCTTGAAGGCTCAGGTAGTTTTATGTCTCCATGCTGCTGCTCAGGTGATCACCAGGACAGACAGGACTGCACAACACAGTGTACACCCCTGGTGACAGACAACAGGTATCATGAGGAAACATACCTTCATCTCCATGTTTGTGGGGGTTAGGCGAGGTTACCTCACTAACCAGACAGGCAGTGTCCTGTCCTCCAGAGTTGCTCAGCCATTACTTCATGGACGCAGAGCACCTGCTTGCCACCTCAGCTGTGCCTGCAGTGGCTGCTTCATCAGTTTGAGTTCAACAGCAGGGGGGCTAGTCATGTCTAAACTCAGCATGCCCAGGTGGGTCTTCTTTGTTGGAAGTCCCTGCACCTAGAGCAGGAGAGTGGGAAGGTACCTGCCATTCTCACATGTAATGAGTTTTCTGTACATCCCACTGGGCTATTACGTAATTTATGAGCCATTTTGCAGGGATCACACACTTAAAATCAGTGCAAAAGGAGGCACGGAGGACTTCAGGCATGGAAAAAAAATAATAGGAAAATAATCTGTCCAGCTTACTTTCTCAGTTGCTCTACAGAGCAAGTACTTAGTATTGGGGTGCCTTTGGCCTTTCAAAAGGAGTGGCTATAAGGTCTGGTTCTCCAGCTCTACCCTCCTGCAGCAGGCTCCTGGGCTGTTGGTTGTGCAGAGCCTGAGTGGAAAAGCCTTTTGGAGACTTGAGGTGTTTTTTCTGCCCTGGCTGTAAGACTATCTTTTGTTAAGCTGGCAGACTTTGACTGGTTTATTGCTCAGCCAGTCCACTTGTCTGAAGAAGACAGACTTTTTCGGGTTTACTTCCCCTAGGGTACACATAAAGCTTACTCATGGAATGGGATTGAAGCTGGTGCATCTGTGGCTTCCTTGAGAGAAGGAAATACTAACATTTAATTAGAGTAGGTCAATAAGAAAGAAAGAATTACAGGATTAGGCCCTCCACATTTTATTTTAAATCCCACTGCAAGCACAAAACTGAGTAAAGCTGTAGTTTTGCTTGGTAAATGATTTTGCTGTTCTGTTTGATTGGTTTTCAATTTTTCAAAACAAATCAATGTTTCACTTTGGTTATTTATGGTTGTACGCTATCTTGTAGATTTTCTATAGAATAACAAAACTAATAATTGTGACCTAATCTAGGTGATCTAGGAAGACCCACCTGATTAACGTGTGGCTGAGAGACTGGTGCCACCAACAGAATTTTGGGGTTTTTGTGCATGGGGAGCTTTATGCTGCACAGGGTCTGTGGGCAACAGACAGAGTTCATCTGTCTCAAAGGGGGAAAAGAATCCTTGTGCAGGAACTGGCTGGGCTCATTGAAAGGGCTTTAAACTAGGTCTGAAGGGAGAAGGGGATAAAACTAGGCCTGCTAGAGTTGAGCCTAAGAGTGGCAGGCCATTGATAGGAATTAAGTTGTTAGCCTGGCTAAAGTGCCTTTACAGTCATGCACTCAGCATGGGAAACAAGCAGGAGAAGCTGGAGGCCCTTGTGCACCACAACTGCTGTGGTAGTTGCCATTACAGAAACATGGTGGGATGACTCTCCTGAGTGGAGTGCTGAAATGGGTGGCTATAAGCTCTACAAACAGAACAGGCAAGATAAAAAGGGCACTGGGGTGGCTCTCTGTATTAGGGAGTGTTTTGATTGCATGGAAGTCAACAAGTGTGATGAACCGGTTGAATGTTTATGGGTAAAGTTGAGGAAGGCCAACGAGGCTGATATCCTGTTGGGAGTCCGTTATAGACCACCCAACCAGGATGAAGAGGTTGATGAATTGTTCTATAGACAACTGGCAGAAGCCACAAAATCGCAAGCCCTTGTTCTTGTGGGGGACCTCAACTTACCAGACATCTGCTGGAAATATAACACAGCAGAGAGGAAACAGTCTAAGGAGATTCCTGGAGTGTGTGGAGGATAACTTCCTGACTCAGCTTGTAAGTGAGCCCACCATGGGAGGTGCCTTGCTGGACTTGTTGTTTATGAACAGAGAAAGTCTGATAGATGATGTGGTTGTTGGAGGCCATCTTGGGCTTAGCGACCATGAAATGAATTCTCAATTCTTGGCCAAGTAAGGAGAAGGGTCAGCAAAACTATTACCATGGACTTCCGAAGAGCAGACTTCAACCTGTTTAGAACACTGGTTGAGAAAGTCCCTTGGGGTGCAATCCTAGAGGGCAAAGGGGTCCAGGAAGGCTGAACTTTTTTCAAGAAGGAACTTTTAAAGGCACAGGAGCAGGCTGTCTCTGTGTGTCGCAAGACAAACTGGTGGGGAAAACGACCAGCCTGTCTGAACAGGGAGCTTTTGCTGGGACTTAGGAGAAAGAGGAGAGTATAGGAATTTAGTTATGTCATGTAGAAAGAACAATAGAGAGGCAAAATCTCAGATAGAACTCAGCCTGGCCACCGCTGCAAGAGATAATAAAAAGTGTTTTTACAAATATATAAACAACAAAAAAAGAACCATGAGAATCTCCACCCTTTAATGGATGTGAGGGGGAACATTGCTACCAAGGATGAGGAAAAGGCTGAAGTACTTAATGCCTTCTTTGCTTCAGTCTTTAATAGTCAGACCAGTTATCCTCATGGTATTCAGTCCCCTGAGCTGAAAGATAGAGATGGAGATCAGAATAATCGCCTCACAATCCACGAAATAGTAGTGAAAGACCTGCTAAGCCAACGGAACACCCATAATTCTATGGCGCTGGATGGGATCCACCTGAGGGAGCTGGTGGAGGAACTTACCAAGCCTCTCTCCATCATTTATCATCAATCCTGGGGAAGACCCGGATGACTGGAGATTTGCCAGCGTGACACCCATCTACAAGAAGGGCAGGAAAGAGGATCTGGGGAACTACGGGCCTGTCAGCCTGAACTTGGTTCTAGGGAAGATTATGGAACAGTTCATCTTGGGGGTGATTGCATGGCAAGTGCAGGACAACAGGGGGATCAGGCACAGCCAACATAGGTTCATGAAAGGCAAGTCCTGTTTAACCAACCTGATCTCCTTCTGTAATCAGGTGATGAGGGAAGAGCGGTGGATGTTGTCTACCTGGACTTCAGTGAGGCATTTGACACCGTTTCCCACAGCATTCTGCTGGAGAAGCTGGCAGCTCATGGCTTGGACAAGTGGACTTTTTTCTGCATTAGAAACTGACTGAATGGCCGGGCCCAGAGAGTGGTGGTAAATGGACCTAAGTCCAGTTGGTGACCAGTCACAAGCAGTGTCCCTCAGGGCTCAGTTTTGGGACGAGTCTTGTTTAATATCTTTATCGATGACCTGGGTGAGGGGATCGAATGTGCCCTCAGGAAATTTTCAGATGACATGAAATTAAGTGGGAGTGTTGATCTGCTTGAGGGTAGGGAGGCTCTGCAGAGTTAATTTGTTTAAAACAAACTTTTCTAAAATCTATTGACAAAATATGAAATATAAACAATGAGCTAATGGCTCAGCAGAGTTGCATGTTAACAGGGTAAGAGCAACTGTGTGCAGTTTGAGCTTAATGTCTCTGCAGTGCAAATTTAAAAATGAGCATGGTTTAGTTAATATCTTTACTGCTTTGTCACAATAAGATATTTTCAAATTATTCTTCAAGAATCTTATGCCACTTCTGTAACATTCAAAGCCCTGTGTTGGTCACCTGAATACTCACTTGCAGGCTCTAAGCTTAAACCCATCCACAGACTTGTTGAACCACCCTGGAATCTTGCTGGTTTCTTTGCTAAGAGGAGTATCAGTTTTTAAAGCCACCCTGTGTGTATATATTTTATATAAATAATAATGACTGTTTAGGAGATCAGCACTGTGACCTGGCTTAAAGTGAGGTTGGAATGAGATGGGGACATGGTTGTGGCTGGTTCCCAGCAGGGCATCAGTCAGGTCCAGTACAGAAGGGCACAACTTGATTTATTGCTGTGCTGTTGGGGTTCTAACAGGAATTTGTTTCAAAGGAAGAAAACAAAAACCTTATGTGATGGTTCTGGGTAATGTCCCACAGAGGAATGTTTCCTGATCCCTGCTGTTGATAAGCTCAGGCAGTGAAGCATGAAATGGAATTATGCTTTTTAGCTTGTCAGTCTTGTCTACAAACTTACCTGAGCTTTTAAAATTATTTATTCCTGTCTAAGAAAGATTACCTATAGTATTTTTCTCATTAATTTCATGACAGTCATAAGTATACAACAAGCATTGTTGCTTATGTCCATTATCTAACTAATAATTGAAACAGTGGTCAGAAAAGGACGCAAATGATATAATGCACTCTTACCAGTCAAGCTAAACAACCAACCCCCCCCCAACTACTGACATGATTAAAAAAAAAGGAAACCAAACAAACAAAAACAACAACAAAACACTTTAGTATTGCATCATTGCAAATGAACACCTGTTTTGTTTTTCCAAAGTAAGCCATTTTTGGTGAAACTATGTATAGACTTACTTAGTTTTGAATCTGAAGATTAAGAATATTTGGGGGTCTCTGTTCCCTACTTTTTTAAGTATTGTTTTGGGAGTGAAGCAATAGTTGTCTGAGTTGTTTTGTGCATTCTCATCTGTTTTATTAATTTTATATTGTAAGAAATATTGCTGTCACTATATAGTCATCATGTAACTGGACTGTGTGTTTATGTACTTGGGAGCATTAGGTTTGAGATGCTGGTGAATGGTACTAGTTTGTTCTCATACTGCCTTTTTCTCTGGGGCTTTAGGGATTTGGGGGCAGATGACAGGAATAGTTGCAGCAATCCTTACACAGAAGTGTCTTCAGAGACTGCTTTATTACTTGGGTCTTGTGTGTGTTTCTTCTCTGAAAGGTTTTCCCATATCTACTGTAGTGGTTTATTACTTAGTTTCTGTTTCCTATTTATATACAATGTAATTTATACCATATGTGATTTTTCTTTGGTTTATGACTATCTAAACCAGAATGAATGCCTTATTTTTTTATTTTATTTGTATTTAGCTTTTTTATGTTATGCTTTGAATCTAGAGTACTTGCTGTCTTTCAGATTGCTCTTTTTGCTTTCTATAAAAGTTGAAGTATTACATACTCATAGGAAGCATAATTAAGAAATTGAATAGATCTCTTCCAGCTTCAATGTATTCTGCAAATTTAGAGGCTCCTGCAGGATGGCTTCCTATAAAGTTAATCAGAAGTACATTAAATCAAATTTGTCTATCCTATGCTGTTTGGTAGTACAGTAATACTCAGGTCAACAATGCTGTCAAACATACTACTCATTACCTATTTTTCTACAACTTAGCTAACAAAATCAGTAATTGAAATACAGTATATTCAAATTCTTTGTGCAAGTTTCTCCTCTTCTCTTCTCTTCTCTTCTCTTCTCTTCTCTTCTCTTCTCTTCTCTTCTCTTCTCTTCTCTTCTCTTC
>JANHGN010012129.1:26538-90564 GCA_024605025.1 Megaceryle maxima
ATGGAAGTTGAGGTTCCGGTAACATTATATGTTTCCATAACTCTAGGAAAAACACTGTCTGTACCTTAATCTGGTCTTATATAGAATAAAAGCATGAAGATGTTTGTCTGTTCTCAATTATTGACAATCATTGAATATGTTCAAAAAGAACTGGAGCTGCAGCATCACTGTGCAGGCAACTGAAATAGCTGCACTTGGATTGATGAATCAAGCCTGCCCTCTTCTGTGTCTTTACTTGATTGAATTTCATGTTTTACAGGGTAATATTTTCCCAAATAAGAATTTCCAATCAATAAATAACTTGAGGCCAGGATAAGGTTTATCTTATGGAATAACTCTTCCTTGCTGGCATTTCTGAAATTTCAGTTAAAAGTGCCTTAGTCTTCACATTTTGTATCTCTGGCATCTAGAAATTCCACTGTATAGTACCAAAGCATTAAAACTGTTTGGTTTTAGTAATGTTATAAACAGTCAATGGAAGACTTCTTATCCTTGAGTGTTCTTGCATGAAAACACTGCCAGTACAGTTAAAACTGTGGTGAAGTCTCTCTCTCAAAAGTGTATCTTATATCCTGTCTGTCCCTAATTTCTGAATGTAAGTCTTGATAGTGAAAGAAACTTAAAAGCAAGTGCTGCATTGGTATCATCGACATTGGTACTCCTTATGACCCAGGTGTCTGGTACAGATGAGGATCCTGTTGTGCTGCAGGCTGTTCTAATGTGTGATAATACAGTTTGTGTCTCAGAATATTTGCAGTCTGACAGAGAACTTCTCTGTTTTAGCAGCTTTGTTATCAGCTGCTAAACAGGCCTCCTTGCTCAGGGTTACTAGCCTGTGAGGTAGATGTAAATTTTGTACAAGCTTCTCCAACATCACAGTTCACACTTGGGCATTCAGGTTTTCATTGATGCTGTTAAAACTGGTAAAATCTCTCTGTTAGATCCTGCCATGTAGATCCTATTAAGACAGTAAGTGATGGAAGAAGGGAGGTGTGGGGATAAGAGGCTTGGGACATAATGCAGGTCATCCAGTCATTCAGTTTTCTTATGTGTATATTGCATCGTTCAGCAATATTAATGTTGCCAGAAACAGTTTTGCTTTGA
This sequence comes from Megaceryle maxima, assembly GCA_024605025.1. Lineage (NCBI taxonomy): Eukaryota > Metazoa > Chordata > Aves > Coraciiformes > Cerylidae > Megaceryle > Megaceryle maxima. Next base: position 27,643 of record JANHGN010012129.1, read on the forward strand.
AGAAAATTACTTGAGCAGGTACTGTCTCTTCAGTAAACCAAAGCATATTAACAATATTTCAGCAACAATAGCTAATTCTAAATAGTAGTTCAGACATTACCAAGAAGTAGTTGAAGAAATTGTTTAATTTATTAGTTGGTGAAGACTACTGGGTCATAATTGCACTGCATTTCATTTTCTTGTGTTTCAGAGAAGCTGTATCTTTCTGTGCAGGATTCTTTGCAGAACAGTTCAACTTCTCTCAAAGTTGATGTAAAAGTGTTTAGAAGCATGTGGAAAGATCACAAGATCGGGCACCTTTGGGTCCTTGTTGCCATTATTAAAAACCATTCATCATGGGAGTTCTGGTTCTCCTAAGGAATTTGTTAGGCACGAATAATTCAAGGGAATCTCATCAAAGCCTTATCAAAGACTGGATATTAGTAATCTGGTCTTTATGGAAGCAAAGACTGTTTAATACACTCCAGAGGCAGAACTAGGTCTAAGGAAGAAGAACAACTAATAAGTTATAGAATTAAAACAGAACAAAAGAAATTAGTATCATAAAAAAGAACAAAATCTTGATACTTTGTGGCAGAAGAGCACTATAAAGTATATATGAATGCCACAGTTCGTACGAATTCCTTGTGGTTCAAAGATATCAAAACTTAATACAAGTAATAAAATAGCCAAATGTGTATGTTAATCTTTATGAGTGTAGAGCATTTCTACATTATGTCTCTTGAGGTGACTAGAACAATCTATTTCTATAGCATCTGCAATTTACAACAGGGAAATAAAAATAGAAATAAAATTGCCATGAAAAAGAAAACCTGTCAGTTTTTATCATCAGAAAAGATTTAATGAATTATCTCTTCCTCATCAGAATCAAATCTTATCTTAGTTTAAGGACTATATGGGTAGTTTTCATCACCTGAGACAAATACGGATATTCTTTCACAACCACTGTTGTCTAAACTTTTGGAAAAAAAACCCCAGCCAAACAACTTTGCTTATTTTTGTAAAACAGCTCAATTCCCATGTGTTAGCAAAGTCAGAACTTTGTTACTGGCTGTAACTATTGTCTGCAGCATAAATGCTAACTTTATCCTGGAGGAACGGAGATGCCACCAATAAATAAGAGCAGTTCCCTCCCTGACTGATCGAAGAGCTGTTGAAGACTATTCTCTACCAAGATGAACAAATATGCTGTTATCACTCCTTCTAAACTTTGCAGCCTCCTTTGAGTCACTTTGTGATCTGCAGTTTGAGTTGTACTGTTCTGAGGAATGGATATCTGCACACTGTCATGTAAACACATAACCCATATTTAGTTCAGTTCACTTTAGTTTTTGTCAAAAACATAATCTACTGCTAATATCTGAATTCTGTTCTCAGTGGTTTCCTTACTATAAATGTTAATGTATTTAAGAAAAACTTTGGACTATTTAATGATCCTAGAAGCTCCTTTTATTATTCTGGCAAGCATAGAAAAGTTGTATGAAAAGATATTTAATACATCTTTTAAACACTTCTGTTTGTATATAGAGTAATGTCTCTCCAGAGGCAATTAGCTGTGTGTATCCTGTAGAGGAACATTAGGCAAAATGCAAATCCAAACAATATACTCATTGAGTTGTGTCTTTAGCTAAGCTAGTTTTCCAGAGAGAGCTAAGTTTTTTTTGTATTTCTTTGAAAAGGCATGTGTACTCCATTGGAATACTAGCCCACATAACCAATCCTATTTGATGTACTATATTTAAAGTGCAATAAACAGAAACATTGCTAAAGAGTCTTCATCTATTTGCTAGAGAACTCATGAACACCTACAGAATACGGATGTGAAGTGTCAGCATGGCCTAGCATAAGCATGAATGTACAATCATATTACTAACACTAGATATCAGTCTTTGATGGATTGCATTCAGTAGAAGTGTTCTGTAAAGTGGTGGCATTATTTTTTAAACTATGATAAATTTAATTTGATCTCAGGGTATAACATTGTAACAGTGTACATTTTTGCACTACTGATTATGTTTTTGAAGATGGTATTTATCATCTTGTACAATGTACTGCATTCTGAAATTCCTACAAAGAACCTGGATTTTCACTAAAATATGAGACACTACTTCTGTTGCCTTAGTGTAAAATATGTTATGCCAGTTGCCCCTAAATGGTTTCAGATCTGAAGAAAGAACTACACAAATACAACTTCAATCAATTTTTTGATGCATTGGGATTAGCAGTACTATTACTAAGACTTCAGTACTTGAATAGCTTTGGGAATAGAACTGCATGTGCAGCGCTGTGACTCCACATAGAATAGGATGAGAAGAAGAAGCAATTCTAGTCTTAATAAAAGATCTGGATTTTGTGTTGAAAAGTGAAGTTGTCTTTGAATTTGATGCAAGCATTTATTTCTTATGTGCACTCCTTAAATTGTGTAACCTTAGGAATGTTTATTGCCTTAGAAAAAAAAATAAAATACTTGCTGCTATTTCAAAGAGCATCTTGTTATTAGTATCTTTCCTTTTCAACATGATACGTTATAAACGTTTCTATTATTTGGTTGTAAGAGATTGATCTCTGTCATTCTATTGTAAGAGGGGTCTTATGTTCACAGTATCTGGGGTGGTTTTTTGAGAAAGTGCATAATTTATGATCAGTAGGATTACACTGCAAGCTTATTCAATCATGATTTGGAGATTTTATATCAGCATTAATTAAAATAGGTAAAAATCTTCATAATATGAATTAACATTGTTCAAAAATACTAAATTCAAGTGGATGCAAAACCATGAAATAATCATGCCTAAAAAAATTGTGTAACAACAATAAACTCATTTACATCAGATGCAATTCTTGCCAGCAAAAATGAAAAAAACCCCAAAAAACTACACTACAAGAAATTGTACTTGCAAAATTCTTGCATAAATGATTACTGCTTGCTATGTATAGCTCAAGGGTAGACATTTTTTGTGGGGATTCAGTTGCTCTGTTCTGTTAACATTGATGAGAGCTGGGTTGTCCCTTAGAGCACTACAGAGTAATGAAAAAAAACCATTCTAGTTGGTGTATGTTAGATTTTTAAGAACTTTCAGACTACCCAGATATTTGCCTGTGTATTTTCAGCCTTCTCCCAAATAATTTAGTTGGGTGTTGTGTTGTGAGACAGTCTCCATGAAATCTGTCATTGTTTCATAGTTTCTATAGTGTGAGTGTAGCAACTTGACAAACATAAATATAAAGCATCACAACTTCATATAGCATTTCTGAAATTGATTCTTCCTGGTATTTCTCATGTACTAGTTATAAGATGGTATAACCTATAATTTATGATGCACAAGAAAATTCAGAAATTCTCTTTTTTAGTGCAGATACCAGGCAGTGAAGAGTGAGTGCTGATCAGTAGATCAACTTGTACATAAGCACACGTCTGTCACAGATCAGGTTAAACTGGCATAAATGTCTGAAAGATGAAGACTTAGGATGTCATGCTGGTATGCTTCCTATTTTACATTAAAGTCCTAATTCTGAAACTACCCATGCTGTATACAGCTAATGGACACCTTGCTCCACTCTCAAGTAAACATTGTGACTTTCCAGCCATGGATAGTCTAGAAATTAGTACATGCCAGATCTGTGTGACTATTCTCCTCCTCTGCATTCTCAATTAAGGTGGCACAGCACTATTTGCAGCTTGTTGTCCTTTCATACAAACCCCAACATATACATGCTTCACAAGGTATGAAAAGATAAGTCTGGTGAACTGCAAATGGTTCTTTAATTAGTGTGTGCCTTGGAGGAGCTATGGTGTGAATCATAGAATACCAGGTTGGAAGGGACCTCGATGATCACTTAGTCTAACCTTTTAAGATAACCTACATGTATATAGTTTAAATGAGTTGGCCCAGCACCCTATCAAGCTGAGTCTTAAAACTGTCCAGTGTGGGGGCATCCACCACTTCCCTTCAGAGATTATTCCAGTGTCTTAATTGTTCTCATGGTGAAAACCATGAGATGTGTGTACAGAGGCAGCTCAGGGCCCTCACTGGTACCTACAAAGGTCTTGTGATTACCCAGAGCTTCAATGGTAGGAAAGTTTATTGGCAGCAATAGAGGGAGAGAGTGAAGCAAGCAGTACTGGTTAAGACTGAAGAAACTGAAAACTGACTGTGAACATGTGATGGGCAGGAATCAGACTACAGCTTTATCCACCAGTAGTTTCCTCATCTGTGTTGAAAGCCATGGACAAGGTGGCTCTGACTGTCTATGGCCAGTACTAGGACTTCTGTTGCTGTCATGGAGCTGTGGAGGACGCTTACAGATGACCTCAGAGCCATCAAAGAAGGCACAGTCATGGTGATGAGCTGTGGGTGTAAGGAGCCTGTGCTTTGTCAAGGCCCAAAGTTATGCAGTCTATCTATCACATTTTTTTCTTCTTGTATTTATCTTCCTCATAGGTTTAATTTTTCTTCCTTTTCCATGTTCTCCTGGTAGCTGCTGTGGCAGCAATCCTTTAGGTAGGTCATTCTTCTAATTGAGGGATAAATGTGGGACTTCAGTTGAAGTTATGTGATGGTAAACCTTGTACGGATCCTGTGAGAAAACTATTTTTCTTAGTAGCTTAACTGAGTAAAAACAGCTAATAAAGAGAAGGGTAATAACAGAGGAGCAATATAACACCATTGAAAATATTATATAAGACCTTGAGAAAATAAAGCACTTTGCTGCCTGAAAAAAGTTTAGATGTATGACATGGTATGTTAATGCTTCCTTATTTGCTTTTGAAGGATCGACGCTTTAATGATGAGATTGACAAACTGACTGGCTACAAGACAAAGTCACTCTTGTGCATGCCCATAAGGAACAGTGATGGAGAAATTATTGGTGTTGCTCAAGCAATAAATAAGACTCCTGGAGGTACCCCTTTTTCTGATGATGATGAAAAAGTAAGTTTACCTTTACTTTTGTAGTTTTTAATTTATTTTTTCAATTCAGTAGACTCTTCTAAAGATACTTAATCTAAAAAAGTAAATGACAGCACTTGTGTTAGTGATGGTTTTTTACAGTTGCTTAACAGAAAATGTACATTTTTTGTTGTTCTTGACATAAAACATGTATCTGTTCTGTAAGTGTGGGAGAGCTTGCGACTGAAATTTCAATTTAACAAGTCTCTAAATTTTGTGTAGACCTCTTTCGTGTAGCAGATCTTAATAGGAAGGCTTTTTAATTTTGAAAACTTAACTATAAGAAGTTCATGGAGGGAAACTATCACAAAGACACTCCTAAGTTTGCTGACTGGAAAAAGAACCCCCTTCTTTTAGTGCTCTCCATGGATAAATGCCCATAGCTGATGCAAAAGAAATTTTGTTTTAGAGGCGATTATACATATACAACTTTATGCTATTCTAAAATACAGGACACTTGCAAATACCCATGAAAGGACAAAAAAGGTAGGAAGGTGACAGTAGGTGTGTATACCAAAAGAAATTTGGAGACCAAAGTGAGCTCAAAAGGCAGGAGAACGGAGGAAGCCACAAGGAGGGAACTTGAATTCGAGAAAGTGAAGAAAACAGCAAGAGGTGCTGTTGAAGGCAGATGCATACAGCTGAGCATGGAGGGAACATGTGCATGAAGCCAGATGATGACTGGGGAAGGGAATGGTAGAGGACAGCAAGCCCTCTGAACAGCAACTGTCTTTGCCCAGGAGAGAGAAATGGATTCTCCTTCAAGCATGTAATAGGGAAATAGTTTTCTGCGTGTTGAAATAGTATTGAATGTCATTTTTCTGGAAGTGTAGTTAGAGGAAGACTTGCGACTGAAAGCTCTTTACATTGATCCAAATGTAGTTAATATTTGATGCAGAGCCATTGTTGGTGTATCACATACATGCTGACATGTCTATGCTATGACAAAAAGAGATGTTATATAATGTCTGTTGGAAGGGGAAAATCCTGACACATTGGTTCATCTAAGTAGATGGAGATCATTTTTATAGAATCAAGATAGCTTGACACCAATGGAATGCATTATATAAAGCTAAACTAACAGTGGTTTATAAACACTATGAAATATTGCATATTGTCTTCCAGAGAAACCATAGTAATTTTATTTTTTAGTACTTCTTGAAGTTATTATTTTTACTTGTTATACTTATGGCAACACATTCAGAACATTGTGCATGAGCATTTCATAACTCGAAAGGATAGTTTGGTGAGAATAGGAATATGAATCTTATATGAATAATGTCTGTTAATAGAATCATACTCTGCTTTGCTGTGCAGTGGGAGTAATTCCAAATTGATTGCCTTTTTGAAATGTCAGTATGTGAAGGAACCTCTTGCAGTCCAGGTAGGAAAGTCTTTGCAGATTGAAATATTAAGTTGCATTAAAGTTGTGAGAGAGTAAAAAAGAGTACTGATTTCTTTTATGCCTTGTATTAGTTATCAGATGTCTTCTAATAGAAACAGTTATGAGCAAGTATTTCTTTATATTTTTACTAGATTATTTAGCATAGCACATCTTTGCTATCAAGAGGAGGTCTTCCAGCCATTATTCTTAGCAACACCTACATACACATGAAGAGACAGCTTTTTTGCTGTGTACCACTGTTTGCTTTTGGTGTTTTCTTAAATCTGCTCAGTATTACTTTCTGATGTGCTCTTGAGCTGCTTGTTAACTTCTTGTTAAGCTTCAAGCTTCAGATTCTCATTAAGAACTAGGCATTTGTATCCAAGTTGAAAGACTAGAGACGTTTAGATTGTAATCTTCTTTAGAATACATTCAACAAATAAAAGCAGTGGAAGATAAATTAGGCTAACAGTAAGAAAACTTATGGTTTGACAGACTAACAATACAGATGACTCAGCTCCTCAGATATATATGATACTGTACGTAGAGAGAGATTTTAAACTTTTATAAATGCCAACTAACTGTGGTTAATCTTTGTACCAACACTTAGCAATTTTATAAAACTGAAAAGCTAATTGCAAGAACAATACTCATGGAAGAGTGTATGTGTATCTGGAATCATCTTTTGGTTAGATGTTTTCTTCTAAACATGCGTTGAGTAACAAGGAAGTCCTATCTCTGGCAGTATCACCTATCCTAGCACCACATTAAACTCCTCTCTTCTGCAAAAAGCTTATAAAACTTTTTTACATAAAAATAATTAGGTTTTGATTTCTGTTTCTGCAGGGTGTCTATGTAACTGATTCTGCATAGTGATTTAGTTTGAATTGAACAATTCAAAAATAACTCAGTTTTCAGATGCTACTTTTTCAGGCATTTGAAGTGACCCAGTACTTCTTATATTTTCTTTCTAAGTTATCTAAAGTCATGTAAATATTAGTTTGGTTCCAAATTACCTCTGATTCTTTAAAATCTTGATTTTAAAGATCATTGATTTATTAGCATGCAATACAAATCTGGCAGTGTATGCTACAAAGGGTAGCTAAATGCAAATTAAACAAAATGACACCTCCTCAGAATAGGCTTTTTTTCTGCACTTGTTATCAGTACTCTCTGTGTCTGTCTAAAGGGAATTTTGTTTAAAATGCAGCCTTTATGATGGTTACTACATTTGATTATCGTACATTCAACTAGCAAAACCACTGTGTACATATGAATTCTGTCTTACATAAGCATATTAGTGTAATTGTTTGATGACAGTAGTGAGGCTATGGCGTTCACTTCCATTCAGTGACTGCTAAATATTATGTAAAATTAGCTAGTTGCCCATACATTAATTGTCATCTTTATATCATTTTTACTAGTTTTTTATATCACTGTTATTATAAGCCTGTATTTTAGAACTCTTCAAGAATATATTAAATGGGTTCTGACATGTAGAGTTTATGGAAGAATTAATGAGAACATAATCATTATCATGGCCTGTAATAGATCTTAGGTTTAATGAGGCTTGGCAGTCTTTGTGCTGTTATTTCTAAATCCATGCTTTTAAGTTTCTTCACTCACTGCTAACCTAGAAAGTGCAATATACCTGTGGGAAGCAAGAGAGCATACACTTCCAGGGGAAAGTCTTGCAGGATTAGCAAACAGTTTTTTTATTGTAATACCAGCAAAAGTGGTTGTGAGGAAAGGAGGCAAGTGAGAACTGGGAAATCCTTTTCAAAATAAGAAAAGATCTACCTGGGTATTGAAGTGTTTTGTGCAGAAAAGCCGGATGAGTAGCTGGCAAAAGATATAAATTCAGCTTTAATTTAATCCAATTTCCAACAATTATCAGCTTCAGAATGGTTAGAAAATGAAAATGTGTATTACTTCTCCTCCCCCACCCCACTCTGACTCTTGTATGCAAGTGTGTGTCCTCTTTTAGTACTGTGTGAAGCAATTAAAATGAACTGTTGTTTTTTATGCAAAGCTACAAGACTATATTGTATAATGAAATGTCACTTGGGGCCACTACTGTCTTGAGTCAATAGGAAACAAAGAATTATGTTTTCAATTAGAATTAAGTAGATGCTAGCATCATTTTTATGTACTCTTAGTTATTTTCAGGAAGTTAAAAACAAATAAAATATTTAAGATTTGAGGAGTTTTTAATTTTCCCAAGCTGTAACCAAGATTATATTTTGCAGTATGTAAAAAGGAGAATTAAATTTCAAAGTTTTTCTAGTTTTGTTTTTCGTGGCAAATTTTCAGGTTTTTCTTTTTACATCTCTGATCATGGTGACAATAACACAGCACTAATACTGAGTCCAAGTGAATTTCTACATGTAATGATCATTTCCCACTACCAAATTTCTTTACTTCTTTTGGTGTAAGGGATGCTGCAGCTAATTTATTGGTTAAGTGCAGAACTAGACTTGACAGCCACTGACACGAGAGTACATGTTCTATTCGCCGTGTGTTTTGTCTCCCCAACATCAATGGCTCAGTTAATCTAATTGATTTCAGAAATTTCTGGTTTCATACAAATAACAGTAGACTACCTTGTATATATCAGCCATCACTATCACAATTTGTTGTGTAATTGGTACCATGTTGAAAAAATGGGCTGGTGATATACTTTTATATATATTTTGCAAGTGGAGACACCAGTTTGTGTGCACAGAGTAGGAAGATTAAAACCTCAAAACCTTGAAAAGAACTGAACACCCTGCATTCCCAGTACTGTCCTGAAGATTGATTTAAGTATTTGTGCTATTTGCTGGTGAGTCATACTTGTTCCAGGACTGGTGAGAAACTTGGCCTAACAAGAGCTTGACAGTCTGTAGTTCGAATTATTCCATGCCCTTTAGAGGCTTCTGAGATGCAGTGCCAAAACAAATCTAATCCTCCATAAGAGAGGCTTAAGAAAGAGCAGCAACAGCTCCACTGTCACTTAAACTGGTGTCGTGGTTCGCTTTGACGTCTTCCTAGCCTGGAAGAAGTTAATTGACTGCAGGGAAACTACCCAGGGCAGTCAGCGTGAATTAAATGCTGCTTGACTTACTGAAAAGCATCAGTTTGAATGCAGTGAGATCCCTCCTGAGGGGGCAAGGAAGAACTGCATTTGGTTGTCAGTGCTCTGTGGCTAGTTTTACTAAGAAATATATATATACAGATTAGAGGATTCATCTGGTGTATGTTTGGTTTGTGAGGGCTTGAAGATGTGGTTCTCTCATGCTCCAACATTTCCATTTCTGATGCTCCTAACATAAGAACATAAGAAACAAATTAGGTAAATGTTTTTTTTGTTTGTTTCAAATATTGCAGTATGTGATGACCTCCTGCTAACAACACCTTGGTTTTCTGAAAATCTGCATGTCAGTGAGACTGCAAAAGCTGTTATTTAAAATTGGTGTAATACTCCAAGGTATGGAGCCTGTGTGTCACTTGCATCCCACTACAAGAGACAAATTTGCTGAAAGAAGGCAGAAAATAACAAAGACATTTGAAGGATGAAGGTGCTGAAGCACTACAACTATGTGGGAAAATTCTAATGGTCTATTAGGCACAGTTCTCAAAAAGTACTTGCTATACAAATCTAAATTAAAATAAATCACAGTAACTGAACTCTCTTGCTGGGGGAGTTTAAAACAATTTGTGACTAGAATATTGCCTTTAGCAAGGCAGTTTCACACCACTGGTTTGCAACTAAGAGCACCAAATGACTGCAGTGACAAATATTTGAATGGCCTTCGAGTTGCATACATTCAGTCATACTTCCAGGTTAAGCCAAAGGTCTAGATTTCTTTTTAATTACAGAACTCTATAAAGGTCCTTGAAACTTAAAAAAACCCATCCATGTCAATACCTCTGTTTTAAGACTGGCAGTTGCTATTTGAATTGGTCATCTTTATTTCTGAGGTATGGGAACATGTCTAAGATGTCTTACAGTGATATTTTAGTGAACTATTTATTTTTCAAATATAAATATGTATTTTTCTAGGCTTAATGGCTACTTTGTTGCTGTATGTTTATACATATTACACTAAATCCTTGATACCTGTTTGAGGCCTCTAAGTATTACCATAACAAATAAATACATTGTCAGATTTGGCATCAGGAAATGTTTCTCTACAGAACAGTTCAGTGAAGATTTTAATGTTTGGGGGTTTTGTGGGGACTGGGATTTTGTTTTTGTCTTGTACAATGGTGAGAGTGAGGAAGGTATCTGGATTTGTCCTGCAACTGTCATCAGGAATCTGAACCTGTTGGATCTTCCCATTTTTCCTGTGCTTATAACTTCTTAAATAATTAACCCAGAGAAACTTGAACAAGAGATCTGTCTGTAAACCTAGACTGTCATGGGGCTAATGTTTGTAGTATTTGACTCAAAGCTCAATAAACTAAGTGGAGGAAGCTCTGCTGACTTAATGGGTTTTGAAACATCAAACCTCTGTCCATTTCTACCACAGGAGCTTTTCCTTAAATGCCTACAAGTATTTTCCGAAGCTTAAATTCAACTGGGTCAGAGCACTGTAAAGAAATCAGTTTAGGATCAATTTTGGCTTGTGTATCCTTCCATTAGATGCAAATAGACTCCAGTAGACGGAACAGTTTCTGTGGCAGGTTGTGCTGTTATCAAACACCTATCTGAGATATCCTGAATTCACTAGACATAAAGATGACTGCTTAATTTGTGAACATTCATTGAAATGTCAGAAAACTAGAGAAGTTGTTATGCCTTCCATCCAACATAACAAAGGTCAGTCTCCATCAAGTTAAGTTTAGCTTTTTTTCAAGGAGGTATTTCTTATCTGCCTAGAATCCAAAGTTGCCTCTGAGCTAGGAAAAGGTGGTGAGATTTAGAAATGGTAGTCAGTTCTGGAAACTGAGCCATGCAGAGCCATGAGACAGAATAAAACTTTCATAATTTGTGGATGCTTTTGGTCAAAACAATATAACTGGCACACTGAAGAACACTGTAGCCATTACTTCCCATGTTGGGCCTCATCTCTGTTCAGTTCTATGAGAACTGTGTTGAAGCTAATCACAGTAAGGAAGCTGCTTGTTTTATGTACCCAGAGCTATGTGCAGGTTATGTTAAATCCACCCAGTAGATGTATTAGATGATCTTAGTGTCTCAAATCAACTACTTCAAGTGGATTAGAGTAATCACTAAGGTAGCACTGTAGTGGTTATTGTAAGGCAGCCTCCACAACTGCACAAGGTCTTAAGATATTTTCCTTGTCTAAAATACAGACACACAGAGCCTTGAGCCTTCAACAGGCTGATAGTAATAGGCAGTGCTTTACAGCCTGAGTTATTCAGGTTGATTTTTTACTGTTCTGTTTGGCAATTTGTGGAAGGAGCCTGATTTATTTGCTAGGAAATCTAAGCCCTTTTGTTTGATGTGAGGGTATTAAGTATTTGTATCTAATAAAGCACTTAAGAACTCATATTGCTGCTTTTCTTCATGTTTAGTTCAGTCATGTTATCAAAAATCATACTTGTAATTGTTTTACGAATTATCTCCCTGTTTGACAAAACTCCAGATGAGTTATGAGGATAAGTGATCCATTAGAGACATTAATTGTGAATACTCTGGATACTAAGTCTTACTAATAGACCTTTGTGTGTTCCTGCAAATTCTGAAGCATAAAAGTAGCCGTGGAGCTTGTGCCCTGTTTTCCCCTTTCACTGGTATTCACAGAGGGATTGCAGCTGGCCTAAAAAAAGTAGTCCAGATCTCTACTGGTCAAACACATAAACAGACTTCACAGGAAGACTGGTAAGGCAACAAAAGCTGTAATGATGGACACCTTTGTGCAGTCATACTATGTTCTTCAGTGAGAAATAGAAAAGTTTTCATCAGGAAAGCCAGAATCCAAGAATTCTGTAGTTCTCATGGTAATTGTCAGGCAATTGTGTAACTAGAAACTGTGATGTTAATATTACTTTTATCTTTTTCTATTAATGCTATATTATATATATAATGCTTTGAATACCAAAACAACAATAATACAAGGGCTCAGGAGGATTAAAATTTTGCTTGGTTCATCTGTCAGCAGAAGAAATCTTTCACAAAATATTCTGAGGGCTGTGATGTGTATTTGTGTTACAGTATAACTCAGGTACTGTCTATATAAGCAATGGACTAGAAAAGTGTTTTTGTTTTGGTTTGGTTTGGTTTTTTTTTTCTGGAGAGAACTATATTATTACCCAAGGGAATAAAGTTTTTGCCTTCAGCTGTCTTTTTTGGCAAAACTCCCTTAAACCGACTGAATTATTTTGATCAAATGGCTCATTAGAAAAACCTCATTTTCTTCAAGTAAAACCTGCACTGGGGCCTTGTTATGGAAGCATGTAAAAGGAAACCTTTCTGCTCAGCTGCTGGTGAAGCATTCATTTCTGACAGTTGCTGGAGATGTGCCCTGTGGGCTAGAGGGGAGTACTTTTTCCCTAGTTAAGTGTTTTCTGAACTTCTGACAGTCTGTTCAGTTCTCCATAGCAGTTCTTCATAACACCTTCAAGGCTTGATATACTTTTAGAAAATAGCATTTTGCATCTTCTGCAAATTGCTTATCTTTCCTGAAGCAGAATGAAATGTTCTCACAGCAGTTCCTGCCATCAGAAGTATTTCCCACTGGAATAGTGATGATGAGCCTATCTGTAGCTATAGGTTAGATGAGATATTGAAAACTGCTTAGCAAATCATTTTACTAAAAATGAAGTCAACCTCTGACCTTCAAAATGTTATTACGGGCTTCATAAGAAACTGTAATTAAAACAGTATTCTTCTAGCTCACACTCATGGTGTGGCCTTCAGCAAATCACTTTAGAGTGGTCTCTCTTCTGAAACAATTGGCATTTGGTGGTTCCATATGTACTATCAGAATTTCCAATTTAAGTGTTCTTACTTTTATAATAAGGAAATTATTTTCCCTCTTGTCAAGCTCCTCATGAGCTTTTGAAGCCTTGTTGAATGCTTTCTTTGCATGCAGCAGCTGTAATCTGGACAGATCTGGTTAGAAAACACCAAAACAATTTCACAAAAATCAGTTTCAGCTGTTTGTTTATAATAGTCCCAGCTTCACATATTATATTTCTTATTTCCATGAAAATTTTGCCACCCTGGTGTCCTTGATTGGTTTCCAAAGTGTTACTGGTCTATAATCGGTGAACTGATTGTACATTAGAAGGAACTCAGTCTTCCTCCATGCTATCTTTGCAATGCTAGCCTGAGAAATGCCTATCTGCAGTTGGAGTATGTGAGCAGCAGTGCAGCTGTAATGCCTGCTAGGAATGCATAGGAACATATTTCCCCTGTATCTGGGAAAATGGCCATTTAATTCTGTAGCCACAAATTGATAAAGCACCTTTCACAGGAATGTAAGAAAAGATTGGCCACCTCGGATGAAAGGTCTGTCTAACTTGGTGACCTTTCTCTGTCAGCTGCAGAAAGCAAATGCCTGGGATGAGGTAAGCACAGGATGATACTCCTCTCATGTACTCCACCAGTTTTCTGTGATTTGCAGCTCAGGGCCTGGCATGGTATCTTTTTATTTAATAGCACCCCAGGGATTTTCTACTTACAAATTTATTCAGGCATTTCTTGAAGCAAGACAAACTTTAGCTATCACAGCATCCTGCATACTGTGTGAAGAACTGCCATGTGACTTCCATTGATTTTATGTTGTTATTCTTTGTTTTGCTTTTAATGAAGACTCATTCTCTATTAATTTCTGTGCCAATTGTTTTGACCTAAAAATCTTCAGCCTCTAAGAGCTATGAAGTTCCCACCTGGGGTAACAGTTTTTCCTGCAGTGATCTGTCTGCTTTGTCAGGAGAGGTGCATTCTCCCCAGAGCCTGGGCAATGCCGCCAGCCTGCTGTGACAGTCAGTACTTTCCATGTCAGGAGAATTAGAAAGCATTTGTGCAATATTTTGTTTGTTTTGTTATCTTTTGTTTGTTTGTTATGTTTGTTATGTTTTCACTCTAGCCTGAAAATCCAAGAACTGCACTTTTCTTAGTGTTTTAAAACTACCTATCAGAGTTGTCCAGACACTTTTTTTTTAAAAAAAACAGAGCAGGTCTTCATTGCTCATTGGCATCTTGATGTCACTGCATTACCAGAAAATTAAAACAAAAAAAACAAAAAAAACCAAAAAAAACCCCCCAAAAAACAACAAAAAAAAACCCCCAAACAAACAAACAAAAAACCCACAAACAAACAAACAAAAACACCAAAACCCTAAAGGTTTTGTACATCTAACCTAGTTAGTCTGCTTTGCCAGTTGTTAATTTCAGCAAAAACTGTTACTATTATGAAAGATTCCCGGGCTCCCTAACTCATTGTGGATGTTGGGAAGTGTTGTGTTTTTAATTAAAAAAAAAAGATTACAACAAAGCATGAAAAACACATCAGGTTACCAGTGAAAGTTAGTCAACAAGATTAACAATTACTGTGCAGCAATATTACATGTTCCAGAGTAGAGCTGACTAGAATTATGAAAGCTAAAGTAGCTTAACCAAGTAATGATAATGATCTTGCATCTCTCACTTAGCTGGCAAACACTAAACTAGGGTTAAAACGATATCATTTTTTTTTTCTCTCTTGGAATGTTGTTGGAGCTGTCAGAGATAATAGAGCCACATTTTTCAGAATCATGAATGGTGATCAGAGATTTCAGCAAGGAATCATGCAGTGCACTTCAGGTAACTCTTAACAGGGTGAGCAAACTCTTTAGAAATAGTATTTCCTGGGAAGAGCATAGTGATACTGTCATGGGCACCAGGAGAAATACTTCGTTTACCAGTGCTTCGTGAAAGCTGTAAGATCCTTAATTGTCAATTCAGTTTGTGGAGAACCCTTTTACTTAGTACTTATCCACATACATTTCTAGTGAAACAAAAAAATACTTTTACTGGCAGATGTCAAGGCTGCAATCTTTGGACTGAACTTAGTAGAGATTTAACCTTAGTATTCATTTGCTGTCAATTTGCTCTCTGTGTGATAGAATGGATAAAAGGAATTTTTTTTTTTTTTTTTTTAAATGCTTTTGCTGTATAAAAACAGACTAGATTTTTGCATTGCTGGTGTCATGGTTACAAGACAAATTCAATGATAATAGCTCTCTGGCATGATAATAGCTCTCCAGTGTTGTGGCATGCTTTTAAACTGGGAGATGACTGGAAATGCCCCAGAGCTGCAGTAGACAGGAGCCAGTGTGTAGGGCTATGTTGTAGGCCCCCTCTCCAAAGTGGGGAGGCAAGTGCCAAGCGGTGGTGGATTTGTGGAGATTAAAAAGCAGTAGCAATGTGGATGACTTACAAAAGCTGAAGTCTGCCTGCAGAAGTGTTAAACTACCAGATTGGCAAGAAGCTTCTCACTAACAAATCAGAGCAACAAAATACTGCATCTAATTGAAGTTTTGGAAAAACATGCAATGTAGAGACTGTGATTTTCCTTCTAAGTGGAAAGATTATCTCTGGTTTTTGTGTCATCTCATGAACATATGACAAAATCTGACCACTGAGTGATAAACTCAGTAATTGCTGCCAGCCCAAGTGGTTCATATGCAAATGAAAGTATTTTATTTTTCTGAAGTTATTCTGGGGAAATAACTCTACACAGGAATCAGAGGCCATCGCAGTGAGATGTGAAAAGGTGTAAAGGCACTGTAAGAGCCTGTAGGAATGAGTTTGAGCATTTCGTATGTTCAGCTATCAGTCTCACAAAGTTTGAAGTTGCTTCATGGATGGTTAGATTTGGAAGAAGAGGTTTGGTTTTGTCTTTTTTTTCCCCCTCAACCTATTATAGCTTTTCACATACTCTCTAAAAAAGTTTCCATTTTCAGAGTAGAAATCGTGGAAAAGAATGGTGAGACACTTTTTATGTTATAAGCCTCTGTGTTCTATGAATAAAGAGGATTTAATGTATGTTATCAATAAAATGAATTCTTCTACTGACTACCCAGTGATTATCATTACTGATGTAATGTTAAACTAGTATGTCCTGAACAATTCAATTATTGTTTCATCAGGTACTTAGATTTTTCTTTTAATGAAAAATGAACTAGATATGAATAATCAGGATTGATTCTAATTTAATTTATTCTAATTTGCATGGCCTTCTGTTTTGCTTCTGCTGTCAGTTTTGTGGATTTTATGAGAATAGATATGTCAAGTCAGATACCAAGATCTATTTTTTGCTTATATAAAAAGATTAATTTAGTTGTTAGAGGCTTGTAGAATGTCATGTTGAAGCTGGAAATATCTAATTTTAAAATATCTGAGATACTGTTTTAAACAGAACCTGCTTTTCTGAGATAGTTGCTGTAATTCTGACATGAAGTTAATCAGGTAATGTGATAAGAATATGATTATGAAAACTATGAAAGTGAGTATCAGGAAGAATAACCAGAACATTGTGTATCTGGATGCATCTTCTACAATTGCAGAGTTATAGCAGCCAAACTGTGCTGGTTTTCTTTTTTAAATGGAATTATTCTGCATTTACTCTTCTCTCAGTTGTTTTTGTTTGTTTGTTTGGGTTTTTTGTTTGTTTTGTTTTGTTTTGTTTGAGTCAATCCTGCATTCTGCTTTTCCTGAAGGACAGAGTTCTGCTGCCTGACTGGGAACAGCTTCATCTGCTGGGAGTATCTATTGCCATGCTTAATGGTATGGTTATCGTATCCCCATTAGTCTGGCATTGGGACTGCTGAATTAATACTTGGGTTTGTGGTCTTGTGATTGATACTGTTGCAGTAGCCAGAGCTGCATACTGATACCTCATCACATTCATTTGCAGTTACTGTCACACAAAAAAAACCCCCGAGGATGGGTTGATTGTAAAATAGCATTCAGAACCACACGTAAGAATGCAGAAACTCCTGTCTCTTTAAGACAGGTTTTTGCATCAGTGAGAGAAGTAGGGGAAGAGGAGGGTAGGGTTGGGGGAGTGAAAGGCTGAGTTAAATCCAGGCCGAGGGCACAGCAATGAGTGATGGAGAAAGTATCCTGCGTGCCTGCGTTTGAGTCGAGCACTCGAATGCCACCACAAAAGGGTCTCACCCCCTCTAGTGGCTTGCATTCCTACTTGGTTGTGGTAAAAATGTAAAATTAAGCAAGCACGTATAACTAGATAGTGCCTTCCAAAGATAAACTGTGACTCTCCTTTAGCTAAATTTCCTGGTATTGTTAGTAATTTTTAGTACTGAAAGATGGCAGGGTGTTTTCTAACTGTTAATTAGATATAAATCAGGTTGCTTTTCCCACATTTTCTGATAGACATTTTCTCCACAACAATGCATCCAATTAGAGGCTAAGAATGCCCCAAGTGTTTTCAGCTCTCCATGTCAAACCACCGCTTTACATTGCTAGGTGAGGACTGAAACTGTTCCGTGCTCACAGTCCTATTATGTAAGTAGAAGTAGCCTGTTCGCACTGCCATCAAGTGGATGCAGGGCATTACGGCACCAGCGTTGGGTTTGAAGTTTCTTTGTATTTCATCAAAATCTTGATAAACCTAAGTTCACTTACTGGCACATCTGATTTGATGACACCTTCAGAGGCCTCTCCTTTCTGCCAGAAGCAGAATTAGTTCTTTAAAACCATGCACTTACATGGGAAGATAAATAAGGATTGATTTATTTATAGTTTGTCTGCAACTGACTTAGGATACAAGGTTGATTTTGATATCGATATCCTTATCACGTGTGAATAACTGAGACTTCACTTAATGTAGACTGAAAAACTTAAACTTAGTAACTACCAGAACTGAAGTCATGTTCACAGTTGCATTTATAGCTTTCCAGGGGTCATGTTTGCTTTAGGAGCAGTATCTTGCTATTTCTTCTCCTGTGACTTTCCTGTGTAGCTTCAGACTTTATTTGCCTCCCACTTTTCAGTGTTGTTCTGATGACTAGATGAGGAGATGATCAGATCCAAAAAGAACTTGGACACCCTAAAACAAGACTTAAAGTGTACTTCAGGTATCTTCAATCAAAAATAGTCTTATGGCTATCTGATCCAAGAAATGCCTTGTACTCAATAACTGCCTCTCTGATGATCCACAGAATTATCCAGTGTGCCTGCATACAGTGATGCTTGATTAAAAATTTAACGACTTTTTCTATTGATAGATAGTGAAAGTAGCTGAACATTTTCCAACTGGATTTTTTTTTTACTATATATAGCTATATCACATTTTAGATGTTTAAGGTGAATGTTTCCATGCTGATTATTTTTTTTCCCCTTGGGCAGAAACTCTTTTGAATTTTTCATTTTTTTTTTCTTTTAATCTCCAGATATATTTTTCTTAAACTATTTCTGAAAATATTTTCTTTATCAAGCTATTGTACACCATAGTTCTGGAAGGGAGACCTTGATATTTGTCTGTGAGCTGTGAAACACATCTGGATACATGTCACGAGTACTGTGAGGAGCCCAGCACTGTACATGTGGTTTAAAAAAAAAAAAAAAAAAAGTTTCTTTTAAATTGCGGTCTCAGAGCTTTGTAGTTCTGCTTTCTAGTTTATGACTCATTCTACATTTCTCTCGGTTTTCTTCTCCCACTTCAACAGTTGTATCATCCTTTTTTGCAACAGGCGGTGTACCCCAGTGCTGCACATGAAGCCTGTCTTCCCTCATTGTGTTCCCTCTGTCTTATCCTGTTGCTATGCTTTTGATAATGCCTGTTTTCTCCCTATGCTTTGTGCAGATGGGCAAATTTGTGAAAGGGGTAAGAGTCTCGATTTGCTGTTTGGTAGACCTCAGCATGTATCACTTCTCACTCAGACATTGAACATGTTGATGGTAGAAAAGGTCATTCCACAAAACCTTTCAGAGTTAGAAGAACTTCTTTGTGTCCATAAGATTACTAGATTTCATACCTATGAAAGCTGCTACTGGAGGTTGGCACAGTCTGTCACTGTCATACAGCATTGTATGTCTCCACTTTTAGATATTACTAGAAGTGAATATGAGGATGCAAAATATCCTATGTTCCCACTAAATTATTTGCAGATGGGAACAACTAAGTTTACTTTATCTATATGATGTACAATGCATTAGGTCCATTCTTTTTGAGCCTCTACTTGTTAAGCCTTTTTGCCATTTTATTTTAGTTTGGTTTTGTTTTTTTTTTTAATTTCCCTTTGTTTTGCTATCCTATCACTGAATTTAATTTTTATTTATGTAATACTGTTTTTTTTCTAACTTATTTTTCTGCAATACAAAGGAGTTTTCTCCTCACTTTCTGTCTTACTGGTACTTGTCATGCAGGAACTTGAAGGTAGCAATGCAAATGAAAGACAGAGCACTAAAAAAAAAAAAACAACAAAACAACTGTAGGCGCAACATATAATAAAAAGTTAAGATTGAGAGTATGTAGGAAGTATGGAAGTCGTGATTATCCATTGCCAAGATAAAATGGAGCACTTTGTAAGACAGATGAGCCGAAGGGATGCGCATCTATTAAACAAAAGCAGAAACTAAGAAAGGGAAACGTTCCATCAGATACAAAGAGAAAATATGCTGGTCATGATAGCAGTGGTGAAGAATATAAATCACATCTGTAGTGCAGGTAGACAACACAAGATTAGGTAGGGCAGGTTGTCTTCTGCCTGCCTGTGTAAGTATTAGCATAGCTGAGGGGCTGGTTGTATATCCTTAATTAAATAGGTAAGGAGAAGAAATGTAATGTGGAAAAAAAAGGAAAAGAGGGGAAAAAAAAAAAAAAAAAATCCAAACCCCCAAACAAGCAAGAAATCAACCCTGATATAAATTGAGCTTTGTATATAGCTTTAGCTTTTCAACTTTAATTGTTGAAAAATTGTCTTGAAATGATAGGCAAAGCCTCAGGAATGTTAGTGAGACAACGTTTGCTTTCATATGTCTCTTTTGGGAGGCAAAATTGGTGATAACTTCTGTTCAGTCTTCTTGGAAATTAGGCTAGTGTACAAATGCATCTTAATTTTTCTTCTTGTTATGTTTTGGTCAGTACTAATACTTTGAAAAAGCATTTGTCAGAATGCTAAGTGCAAAAATATTTCCGGATAGTTGGTTCTTTGAACTTGAGTTTTAACTAACTTCAAACGTCTGTTAACTAACTTCTGTTTTTTTGACCTCTCATTCCTCAGCCATAGTTATCTGCAGCAGTGGTAACTGTGTGGTAATAAGTTTCAGACAAGTGGTAATAAGTTCTCATGCAAGCTTATGAAATTGTACAGGAAGCCACCTTTTCATTCTTGCTTTCTCTATGTGGTTGGCAGCTTTCATTACCAGAACATTAATGCCTTTTCCAGAGTCCCACATTGTTTTTTTTCCACGTTGTAAAGATGAGAACACCTTCCTTAGGTTAAATTAGGGGAGGTGTGTGTGTGGGAAGGCATATGAGAGGAAGAGAGGTTGAATAGAGTAAAAACAGAGATAGATTGGTCTGCCTAAGTGGGCTGTCTGAGTGCTCTGGGGTTCTATATATGCTTAACAGAGAAAAAAAAAAGGTAATAGTTCCAATATGAAGCCTAATGTGATTTTAAGACCCTTAAGTCTTTGTTATTTAAACAACTTAAAATGTTTAGCAATTACTACTAATACTGTACTTGTTTTTCATGTAGAAATTGAAATGATGTCATTAATTTATTGGGTGGTATCCCCAATGTATCCTTCTTAGCTCTCTGAACTATTGTTATTAGCCACCATCTCTTCTCCTGCAGAGCCACCATCTCTTCTGCTGCAAGGAGAACCTGAAGTTAACTCTGTGCTTAGATGTAATCACTATGTCTGTATGGGATTCTTAGCCAGCTCTTGAATGCTAGGAAGTGCTCCAGGTAAAATATACTCTAGATAAAATTCACCAGTCAAATCAAAATGTGGAATCTAGGGTTTGAGCTTTGGTGTTGGTTTAAGAATGGCAGCACCCAGACAGGGGTCTGGTGTGGGGAGGCAAGGCTTAATTTCTGCACAATGCAGCTTTTTCTGGGGTGCTCACTGTGTGAGCACTGTGTGTTACAGGCCAAGCCTGTAAGTGAAGATAGTGTGTGTTTTGTGTCACCATTAATATGTGCCTCTCTTGAACAGTCCTAAACTAAATTCTGTGCTGTGATTTATCTTCAGGAAATCAGATGTGATACATGTAAATCTAATGAGAAAATTTTCAGTACAAGTGAGATGATGAATCCTCAGCTTTTTTAGGTACATCAGGGGTCTATCTTTTTAGAAAGTGGGCCTTTATTTTGTGTGTCCATACATTTTTTAATTTTACTTTTTATACCTAGAAGCCCCACTCATGGGCCCAAGATCCCAGTATAGCAGGTGCTGTACAAGCTGCAAGCAGGAGACAGGAGGTGCTAAGAAGCATTACAAAAATGATGACATTTTAGTAGTCTTCTGTAGACCTTTTGGGCATTTTAGAGGGAATTTATTTTTTGTGCTTTACAAATTTTTCAGCTGAAAGTAGTCCACAGAAAGAAACATCAAGGGAAGAAGAAAGATTCCATCATAGCAATCACAGTCAACTACCTCTAAGAACTAGAGTAGGTTTGCAGATCAGGCTATCTCAGGTCATCACAGAATGGTAGCATTTGGCCAAAAATTGGATCTAGTCTTTCCAGGGACAGGATAATAAACAGATACCTCCATTTACCACATCCACATTAATGCAGTTGCATGTTAGTGGTTACAATACAGTAGAAAGGTCCTGATACAATGTTCAAGATTACTTTCTATCAAAAACATACTATTTGTTTTCCTTGTGCATTATGGTTTAATACTTGAAAGAACAAGGAAAAAAAAAAACCCAACCCATCAAAGCAAATTAAAAACTGTGTTGAAGATTTTGCTGTATTAAAATGGTTACCGTTTTCAGGAAGTACTTTTAAAGCCAGCTTTGTGGAATACTTTGTTTTGTCTGGAGAAGGTCTCATAAATTATGTTTTGTTCCCAGCTTTTTGGTTTTTTGTTTTTTTTTTCATTGACATACTTCAATATACTTTTTTTTCTTGTACTCCTTTTGACATACTGTACTGTTATTCATCATAGGCACTATTTGTCTCAGAGCACTGACATAGAAGCACACTAAAATTTTTTCCTTCCTCTGGACAAATACAGCTGTCTTCATTTGTAAAAGGAAAAAAGGAATTATTGATGAATTATGCCCTGTTAATAGTATTATTCAAATGTAGTAACAAAATATTACAGTGCTGCACAGGCATATCAATACAACCCTGGTGATGATAATAGGAATCCAGGGTTAAATCTATATAAGTTATTTCAAGAAGCTTTTACAATTACCTTCCACTGTCATTTATTTTCCCTTACTGTATGGTTTTTGAAAACAGATTTTACATTTTTTTAATTAGTGAAGTATACTTCTATCAGATTATTAATGAAGCCATAATAAATAAATAATACTAAAATTATGTTCAAGCTGTTATGCAACTAAGAGTTACACAACACACCAGACTTGGAGGGTACAAGGTTTTACAGGTGGTTTTAAGCCTTGATTACAAATGACCTATTTGCTTGTAAATTCCACTGATGAGAGCATGGACAGAGTTTGGTTCAAATTTGCAGTCCTTAGCTGAGATACTCTTGTACCTGTCAGAGGCATTATAAGGAAAGCTCAGTCTGGAGGTAAATGAACAAGGGATTGTTCTAAACTTTCAAGATTATTTGGTCCTCTGGAGGTCACTGCAATGTTTAGTAGACATTAGAAAAATCAATCTCAGCAAGCCTAATTTACTGCAGCTTCTCTGGGCTGATCTCTGCAGTCTGTAAGAGCTCCAAATGCCACCTTGTGCTCTGTGTTACTGTACTATCTGCTTATGCATACAATTTTTACCTGTGTAGTCCTGCTTTCTACCTATATGCATCTTCTCTTATAGCTTAGGGAGAAGAGGAGGTATCAGAGGTCTCCTGAGTTGGGACTGGGAAGTAAAGGTCAGAATTTGTCCCCTTTAACTAAAAATCCATTTTTTAATTTGCAAGGAGCACTACATTGTGATTTGTGAGAAATGCAATTAGTTTTCCACATGAGTTTTTAATTCTCTGCATGTCTTTTAATGTTATTGAATTAGGACCCCAGTTGTATTTTTTATTATACAGGATGACACAAATAATTGGGTTCAATATGAGTGGGAGCTGATGTGAGTTTTCAGAGATTATAGATGCAGCAGAAAGTAAATAAATGTGGTGTTCTGCAGTATAGTTGAAATCAAGGGACTTTTTATGTGAGAAGACTCATACCGTAAAACACGGAAAGACAATCACAATGTTCTTTTTAGTATTTAAACCAATGAGAGTGCTTTTCATTGGTTGGTGGAATAGTAATTGCATTATAAATGTGCATATTGGTATTGTCAAGAGTTGGGCTAAACCTTCTTAAAGGTGGTTGCTTTAATCACCGTGTTCTTCATTTGTTGACAGCTATGTGAAGCAATTAGGTTTCTTTATGGAACATAAGGCTCAAGTCAGCAGATATCCCCAAACTGATGTGCACTTGTCACAGCCCAAAACAGAAGTGCTTACATGGTACGAGCCTGTGTAAGCAGGAATAACAGAAAGGTTTGTGGACACATACCAGTGAGAAGTAGCAGAGCCCTGAATAAGACAGGAAGAAGGTTTTTGTCTGAAGGTTAACTCAGAGTATTATCACTTCAAGAAAAAAATCTTTTCCTGCTTATTTTCTGCTTGATTCAACATGATGACTTAATACACTCCTTACATCAAGTAATATCACTTAAAAGCAATATTTAGTTTCTTAATCTGTTTCTACCCTTAAGGAAACCTGCTTTTAGTCACGAATGGACTAAATGGTCCTAAAAAGAGGTGATATCAGTGCATAAAATTCAGTACTTATATCAAAATATAAATATTAAATCTGTACCTGCTGTGTTTAACTTTCTTGTGATCAGAAATAGCTCCCTTTCCCCAGTGAAACAAGTCCTTTCCCAACTCATGTGTTTGAAGAGTTTCCCCACACATTTCTAGAAATTGCAGAAGTATTTGTTGTAGCCATTTATGACCAGAGTTTTGTCTTCAGAAATCCAAAAAGCATAAGATGGTTGCTGCCCTTTCACATTTCTCTTTCACTTGTGTAGCGCACAAAATAAGTACAAAGTCATAGTTTGTTACCGGTACAGTTAATGTAATGCTGTTCCCATTGTCTGCCTTCATACAGTGTGTGGGAAGTGAAAGATTTTTTCATAAATTAGAATTACTTAAAAATTCAAGTGTAGCTTTATTTCCAAGAATGTAAATGGATGCTGAACACATTAGTAGGAAATTGATTTTTGTATTCAAAATGAAGCTTCATGGGTATTTGTGTGTTTATTACAGATTATCTCCTATCTCTAGTGTAGCTGTTGGTACTAAAGCCTGTTTCGTTGTGGTAGGAAGCTTAACAATTGTCATCACATGCTTGCAGGATAACCCTGAAAGCTTCATTTTTCATCATGCTTGTCCACATATTGGAAAAAATGCTGGCATGGGAACCCATGGTTTCAGTTCCCTTTGCTTTGTGACACTACATATACCAGCTGTTATCATCTGAACATAGCATGTCTTTATGGAGACATCTCCTCTCAAGGAGACCTAAGAGCAGTGTTACCACTACTCGGAGTCCCAAAGGAAGGAAATGTTAATGCTGCTTCTCAGCTGCAGGACAAGAAGAAGGTCTGGTACTTCTGAAGCCAGAGGCTGTGATCCACAGGGGTAACTAACAGAGAAAACACGCCTCAGTAAAGCACCACTGCGGGAGAAAAGGAAGAACTGCTTGAGGGAAAAGGAAAAAATGCATCATTCTTATGGACAACTTTATCTCTGAAGATCATAAACATTCATATGGATGTAAGATGTGTATTTGAGGCCCTATATGCTGCCTGCACAACTATGTCTTTGCCACCACTGAGACCATGCAAGACTGCTGGTGGTGTAGAGATGGCCTGCTAGACATGTGGATGAAAGCAGATAAAGTCAGAAATACCCCTGTGCTCTGTAGCCTTCTTTCTCCTATCAGTATGGATGGTTGTCTTTGACTTCCCATGAATCTGCATAGGGCTAAAGATGGGTAGATGAGAAGGAAGGAGCAGCAATGCCAATGCAAAAAATATCTAATTGTTTTCATGTTAGGCCAATATCTGTGAGAAATAGGAGACTGAAAAAGTGTCTGTGTTTTTTTCGATGTTTTTACAGCATCTAAAATCAGATTTACAGTTGCTGATTAAAAATTAACTCTTTTCAGGATTGAGAATCTCTTTGCATGGAAAAAGGAGCAGTAAGCTCTTTATTTAAATACATCAGACAATTTGTATAAGGATATAGAGCTCATTCGGATTTGTTAGTACTGGCACCATCTGTTGGTCTTTTTCAGTGAAATCAATTTATGCTTTGTGTTCAATTTCTCAGAAACATCATAAAATCCACTGTCACATAGGTACTAGTAAAAAACTTAAGGGTTGCAATTGGAAATGAAGCCTTGTTTTGCTGGGTGTTCTGTAAATGTTTAAAATATTTTGGCCCTACTTTGACCAGTTAATAATGTTTTGTAATGAAAAAAGTGCCAAGAATAAATCCTGTTTACCTATCTACATGGTATTTCATGACAATTGGCAGACTAGCATGCAGAACTCACCCGTTCTTTCTTGGACTGTTCCAGTTACATGATTAAAGAGAAGACTTTCTTTATACAGGTAGTGAATTTCTTACTTTTTAAAAAGCTCACATCATGAAATGAACTAAAATAAAATAAGATGGACTATTTTCTTTCTTTTGAGAATTAATAGCTAAATTAAAATTGGTTGTTCTGTAAGCAGAGATGAAGCTGGAAATAAGTATTTTGAGAAAATAGACAAATACTAAAACAAGGCAGAAAAGATGGGAAAATGAGTGGGTGTAAGGATTGCAACAAGATTGAATGCCTATTAAAAGATAATTAAGCCAAGACTGATAGCTTCTTAAGCAGATAAAGTTAAGATAAAAACACTGGGCATTTGGAAAATGTTTAAACTCCTATGGAAAAGGAATAAAAGCAGAAGGACAGCAAGTATGGGCAGATGTGCAGTGAGATGAATTTTAATTTCTGCATCTCTATTGTAGTTCTACTCATCTGTAAGAAGCAAGGGTCTATGACCCAGGGCGCTTTGCTGATCATTCAACCTTGCCTTGGTTAGTATTCATTGATTAATGGCAACTTTTGCAGTCCAAAATGATGGAGACAAAACAAGAGCAAGCCTACTCAAATCCTAATCAAATCACACTGTTCTTTTCCTGTATTTTTAAAATGAAGTATCTGTGAAGGGAGAATAGCCTGTATGATAACATGACAGACTGTTTTCCTATTATTTTTCTATCCTTACTCAGTTTGTGAAGTATTTTACTCATGGTACTACAGAATCAAGCTAAGGCTCTGACACTACTTAAGGGTTGCAGTTGGAAATGAAGCCTTGTTTTGCTGGGTGTTCTGTAAATGTTTAAAATATTTTGGCCCTACTTTGACCAGTTAATTATGTAGGCAGAATTAAACCCTTAACATCAGTAAATTTGCACCAAAGACAGTAACATATTGATTTCTGAACACAGCTCTGCTACTTGAAATCAAATGCCCTCCAGTCTGCTGTTCAACAGCCATATTAATATTAATACCTTACTGGTTTTCTTCTGAGGCATACAATGAAGTATGCATAAGTATATGTTTAGAAGAACCTTGTGTTGCTGGAAGCAAAATGCACATCTGTATAAATAACTGTTACAGGCTTGCTCATACACCTGGTTTTCTATATGAAGGCATGGGTTTTTGTCCGTTTAAACAGAGCTTTGTTTAGATATGCAATCACTTTAATCCAAGATTCAAAACACCATGTGATTCTCAGCCTTAAGGGTCAGGATGCTGTGTGCTTACTGGGTGTAAGACTAACACCTTTGAAAATTTACACTGCAGCAGATCACTGGTTTATATCTCTGAGGATGTAACTCATTGTATAGTTCATAATGCTGTTCTCAGAGAAGTCATTTAGGCAGTTGTTCTAAACTGTTTTTCTGTGCCCTTCAGCGAATTACTCCAAAGTAAGAAAGGAGAACAAATGGCCTCACCTAAAGCTGTAGTAAAAACATTTCATGGCCAGTTTCAGAGCAAGGAGAGAAAGATATGTACTTGCTACCAAATGCTGTTGCTTCTGCAGTCTCAACTAGAAAAACACTCCGAGCATTGGGGAACACTGTCTGAAAGCAGAGACTGTAATGTGAAGGTTTGAATACTTCTCTGGACCAGTGAGCTGAGATACTTCAGGGAAGACTGTAATCATGTGCCTGGGGCAACAGTATTTTTGCTTGAATAAAATAAGTACCTTTTTTTTTTTCCTGCAGTAGCCTTCAGCACACAAGTCTCCAGATATAAACAGCATATATGGCAAATCTGATACCTGCTGTGAGAGGTTAGGATGTTTTCCTGTGTCCAGGGGACCTTGGAGATCTGCGATTGTGTTTACTTCACAGACAGGTGAAAAGCAGTTCTTCAGCACATCAGATCTGTAGCAGTCTGCAAGATAAAATTGCAGTGTGGTTTTTATCGGGGAGAAGCTGTGTCCAGTTTTTGTGGCACCTGAAAGGAGAGTGTATTGAGTGTTCCCAAACTGTCTGTCTTCATAGACAAGTGCTTTAGGTAAATCATGATCTGTATAGTTACACCACCAGGATTTGGCCCTTCAGTTCCAGTTTATAAATAACTTTGCCTAGAAATCAGATAGCAGCATGTGAAGGTGCATTAGTGCAGGAGACACAATGATGTGTGGAAAAAGCATGGCCCACATCCAAACCAGCCCACACACTTTTCATCAGCCCCTTGAAGTTTGCAGCATAAGGAAAAAAAAAAAAAAAATTTCAAGTCAGACTGCCATAGCCCTCCCAGTCTTAAAACTTGAAAGTGCAGTAATGTGGAACACAGTGCTTCTCCTGGTGCTTTGTTGATGAGTTGTGCTTAAAAGGCCATTTTGGAAGACATTAATTTACTTCTGAGTTAATTACCACTGAAGAGATTAACATCCCCCACATACACACACAAACAAATGTGTGTCAAAGCAGCATTCTATAAATTATTGTTTTAGAACATGTATTTGTAAGTTATAAGGAATTGGTGAAATACCCAAATTATTACTTGATTTTATTTTTAAAATTTAATGAGCTGAAACTGGAAACAGTTAATTATATTAATCTCCCTGACTGCAGAGGTAATGGAGGCTGTAAGAAAGAAATCAACAAATACCAAAGTAGTATTTATGATAAGGTTTTCTAGAGAATTCCAGGGAAGGACAAAAAGGAGCTTTTAGTTTTAGTCCCTGACTTACTTCTAACTGGTCTGGCAAGGTTTATCCTTCCAAGGCTTAACTTAAGGGGAAAGGGGACACCTGACTCCTGAAGCTTGCGGTTGTAATCCATACTCTGACTCTTTCTTACTGATGTCTAGCGAAGATTCTGGGCAAAGCAATTGAATTCAAAAAGGCTTCAAGTTATTTTTTTTTCAGCAAAGATTAAAGACAGAAGTGGATTCTTCTTCATTTAAAAACACATTTGCATTCTAGAACTGCTGTACTTTCAATACTGCAGACTGAAACATTGTTTATCTTCCTAAATTGCGCATTTTACTGTTTTCTGGACAATCTTTTTTTCCCCATATTGTTCTTTTTCTATTTTTTGCAGTGAAGTAAAGATAGAAAGTTGAAGCACAAGGTTAGATCACTTTCTCTAAAATTGTGGCTTAAGTCTTATGAGAAGATACCACATGTTTTTCTTACTTGCTGCCATAGAAATTATGGGTAGGATTCAAGGTTCTGTGCAGAGATGGTCACTTCTTTTCCTGTTTCTATTGGCATGTTCTTGTGCATTGACTAAACACTAAAATGTGAGACTTGGACATCCTGGTAGACATTGAACAGAGATGTAGAGAAAACAGGGAATGTTAAACAAATCAGGCTGTATTACAAATTATGTGATACTACAGAAATTCTGTAAATATTTATGCTCGGCTTCTTCTGACTGGCATCTGCCTGGAAAGGGTAAAATTTTAATGTCAGTCTGCCTTCTGTGAAATTGATACAGCTAGAACTGATGAAAAGGTCCTTGAGGCATCAACCACCTTTCCACATTTTTAAAGATGACAAAATTCTCTAAATTACAATCACATAAATCCAAATTAAGGTGTCAAACGTATTGCTGCAGGCCCACAGTGATGTATATGAGAGCAATATTTGGCTCAGCTACTTTAGTGCTGTTATTCCTTTAAACTATGCTAATAGTGAAGGAGAGGTAATATAGTAGGTAAATACACTTTTCTGTAAATAGTTTTATTTATTTTACTTATTTTATTATTTATTAAGAAAACAGCTAAGGAATGTTTCTATACTTCAGACTTTTAAAAGCTCCTTTTACTTGAAACTAATAAGAACTACCACTTTTATTCTTTCTTCTGGTTTAAGAAATTATTCTATTGCCTTGGTATTAAATTAGTTTTCATCTGTCCCTAATTTAGTAGATAGTAGCCTTAGACCACTAAGAATGATACTGTCTAGATTTATAGATATTTTCCTCCAGCAAATTCTCTCACTTTGCATGGAAACTCTTCTTAGGTGGTTTTATTACTATACACACTATACACTGCACTTTTTTTTTAGGTAATCTTCAGATTACCTAGGTGGTATGATCAGATTGAAATAACAGTATAGTCAAGTGTGTCCTGTTGTATAAAAAATTATGCACTTTTGCAGAAATACTGCATTTCTAAGAAAAAATATTATGGGTAAAAATGATACACTGGGAATACACTATATTCCTTACAATTAATTTTTGTTTTTAAGACTGGAAAGGAGAATAAGAGCAGCCTTCTCAGACATGTATGAAGAGCAGACAAGTGTCATCAGCATAAAGTACCGTGACATTCAGTAATAATTATATTAGTCACTAAATACACATAAACCCAAAACAGTGTTGAGGATAAACTCAATAAAATAACATAGGGATGTATGTCAACAATATGATGTGATTACATTGTGATGCTTCTGTGTGTTAAGGAAGAAATGGTCAAGTTACAGGTGCATCCTGGTTGGAAGACAGATGTAAAATTTTGTGGTGAAAAGAAGGGTCAGTTATGCCATACATTGTCCTTTGTGGGAAATTTCCACTCCACTGAAGATTTTTTTCTGTTTGGGGTAAAGTTTCTTTAGCCTAAGAAACACTAGAAATGCTTTGCTTGACAAGCAGTACTGTAAGGGAATACAGCTGGTGTCCTGAGTCCCTGTCTTTCTTTTAGGCTGCCACCAAAATCCTGGAGCTCACTTGAGTAAGGAAACTTGCTTCAAATTTTTTTCTAGTTGAACAGAAGCAACCCTTTAAATCCCCTCTTGGCTAATGCTGCAAACACTGAGCAGTCAGGGGAGCTAAACTTATCCATACCAAGCACTATTTAACACAAGAAATCTAGTTGGTTTATGTATTAGATTCAGGCTTTTCTATTGCAGTTGAGATTTCAGTTAGAAGGAAGGACTTCTACTGGCATTGGCTTTAGGCAAGAACACCCACCTCGCTGAAAGAGATGCTCAGCATGGCAAAGGATCAGGCCTCAACAGAAAGCTCCTTCAGAAACATATTGTCTCTGTTAAACAATATCCAATATGATAAAAGGTTACTGTTGAAGTAATTTTTTTCTTCAGTAATCACAAAACACTTTTTGAAGTATATGAGAGAAGAACCCGAATAGAAACTTGGTAATATCACTGTGATCTCAATACAGACTGCTATATATAGATGAGCTAAATTCTTTTTTGGTTAAACAGCATGCAGTATTTATGCAACAGCAGAATTAAGTTTCACTCGTGACTCACAGGAACAAGTCCAGTTCTGGGCTTCCAAGTAGAAGAGAGATGGGGACATACTGGGTGGAGTCCAACAAAGATACACAAAGATGATTAAGGGACTGGAGCCTTTCATGAGGAAAGGCTGAGGGAGTTTAGCTGACTCTTTAACAGAGAAGAGAATGATCATGGGAAAATCTCATCAATGTGTATAAATAGGTGACGGGAGGTTGCCAAGAGGATGTAGCCAGCTTCTTTTCAGGGGTGTCCAGTGACAGGACAAGAGGCAATGGGCATAAAATTAAACACAGGAAATTCTGGTTTAACATCAGGAAACACTTTTTTTACATTGAGAGTGACTGAGCTCTGGTACACATTGCCCAGAGAGGTTGTGAAGTCTCTATCTTTGGAGAAATTTAAAAGCTGTCTAAACATAGTCCAGGGCAACCAGCTGTAAGTCATCCTGCTTCAGCAGAGGGTTGGACCAGAGGACTTTTAGAGATCCCTGCCAACCTCAACTACTTTGTGATTCTGATTCTGTGCCTGCACTCTGCCTCTAAAGACAAAATTTAATTCATACAAAAAGTAAAAGAAGACATCTCATTCAGTTATGGCTAAGCCAAGAATTAGTAGAAATAGTTTTCAGTTTGTGTAACTTTAAGACTGCAGCAAGTAGTGTATGAATAAATCTAGTTCTCTTCATTGACAAGAATGGGGAGTTGGTAACTAAGTTGTAAGTAGAATTATAACTCGATGATGACATTCTCAATGTATGGATGCATATGGAATTTATTATTAGTTTCATTACCATTCAGTTAGCATGGTCAGTTATTATGGATAATATCTGCCAGCTATCAGATGTGGTGCAATCTGAAATAGTAAAACTAAAGTCTGCAATTGTGTTATAGGAAAAATAAACTTTGAAATGATACTTATTAATTCTTCTATGCCAATTTAAAATTTTAATCTGCAATTCTTTATTTTTAGCATTAACAGTATCAGTTTTCACTGCTCTCACTCTGCAGTGCTAATACCAAGATCTTCCCATCTCATTCAGTGTCATTTATAAAGCTAACAATGTCTTTGGGCAGTCTGCATCCACTGCTTCAGGCATAGTGGGAACCAGGAGCTTTTCCAAAACTTTGACAAAATCTTTCTTTGTGACCTTCTTCCTCCCCTCAGGTGAATCAGTTAATCTTTCTTTGGCTCAGTTTTGCTGTCTCTAGGAAAGAATTACAACATGCTATTGCTGCTGTAAAACTTTGCTCATTGTCTGCAAAAATCTGAGATTTAAGTCACTGCAGAACTGCCTGCCTTACACAACAGCTCTGGGGTCCTGTGTGTGGGGACTGGCCTCCCGTGGTTCATCTTCAAACAGGAGGGAATAGCCAGGCAGTAACAGCCCCTCTTGGTGTCTCTGGAAAACATTATACAGATAAAATGTTCTTTGTGAACCCTCTCAGCTTGACTCTTATTAAGGTGATGATATAATTTGGATGTGTCAAAGGTGACCAGCATTCAGCCTTTGAAGGAAAGTTAATTGGTGAGTAGGACTTGTAGTTTTGAAGACATTCATGACTTTTCTTGATACTGCTCATTCGTGGTATTTCAGACGAACTAATAAAAGCTGCCTGGCACTTCTCTGTAACACTTTGCTACAAAGGATGGTGTCCTGCCAACTTTCAAAACCAATGAGTGGAAACACTAGACCTGATAAAGAAACACCATCTATAATTATCAGGTTGATTCAATGGCCTTCTAAGTGCAGGTGGTCACAGAAACATGGTGAATACCTCCACCATACAGATTTGAGAATCCTCTGTAGCCCTTGCAGTGAGAAGTCTCCATGGATTTCAACCTGCTTATAATATAGAAGTACATTGGTTTATTCAGGCTGCCTGCAAGATGACTTTTCCTTGCTTTCAAGCTTGATGTGTCTTTGCTGAATCCCCAGGACTAAGTGTGCTTACATTGGCATGGTGATGCTCCTTGTGTGACTGCTTCTTTGTCATTGACTTCTACTCCTACTCTTACTCAGTTCCGACACTTGTAATTTTAACAGAACCACTGTTGTTCCTTGTGTAACTTTTCTCCTCTTCTTGTCCCTGTTTTTCCTGATGGAATTCCCAGCTTAGCATTACATGTTGAATAACTGAGTTGCCGTTTGGAGTGTTTTCTGGGCATCACTGATTCAGGTGTGTGTAAAATAAGAAGAAATTGCCAGTGAAAATAGCCAGATTTTTGCATGTATGATATCAGAAGATTGAATCCTAGAATAGTAACCTTTCTACATATATTTAAATTTACATATATTTATTTTTGGCTTTCTAGTCTTTAGCACAAATGTTTTCATATTTCAGATTTATTTGGAGGAACAGCTTTTAAAATTAGGTCCTTTGTGTAAGTTTACAGTGCAATTTCTTGTCCTTCCCACTTTACACTGAGTGATAAATTCAATGCAGTGTTAAAATGCTTAAATATATCTTACAGAATATTGCTAAAAATAGGTTTAATAGCCACTGCTAATGTTTTGTGTGTTATGACAGAATAATTGTGTAGCTTGTTTAGATTTTTTTAGCTTCATCTCCTGCTAGTGGTGGCAGATATGAATAATGTTTAGCTGTAATGTGACTGGGGCAAGAAATCTCCAAATATCTGCCAGAAAAATAAAATAGGATTAGTAATGTGTATAGTTGTGCCTGTATAAACAGTTTTACAAGTCTATTATTGTAAATCAGATTCAATGCATTCATTTATTTTCCCAGTTTAAAGATCTTAGACATGTAGCTGAAGAGAGAGAAGATGGAATTTGAGCTGTAGCACCTGGAGGGCAGTGATGTGAGCTCAGAAAAAGGTCAGAGTCTGAGGCTGAACCTGTTAAAGCTGCACTTCTGCCCTCTCCTGCCCCTTGGATCTGCATGGGATAGTCTTCCAGTGCCATGGGCTGTGAGGACAGTGACCTACACAGGATTTAGGTTTAAAAACTATAGTAGGTCTGCTCCTACAGGAGATGTGTGTTGTAATCTGTCTAGTGATGCAGTTATCTAGATTGAATGTGTGCCAATAATTATATAAGGCAGGCAAGCACAGAGTTAGTTCTGAAGACTTCCGTGATCCTTTTCAGGCTGTTTATAGCCACCAAAAGCTTCCACAGTTAGATAGTGGGCTTTATAGGACAGAGATGCTGCTGTATCTTTGCAAGCTTTAGGGCATTTTTATGGTACTGCATAAATAATAGCTACATGCAAATGTAAACTAAAAAAAAGTCAGAGGCAATTGAAAATTGGCCCAGGAGCCTCTGCAGGTTTACTCTTATAAGTGAGAGTATGTGCCCTATTTGTATGCCCATATCTCAAGGGGTGTCTCTATGAAGTAATAGTTTTGTTTGTGCTTGGGGAAGAAAAATAATTTTGGAAAATATTTCTGAGAATTGCAAACCTAGGTGACAATCAGGTTTTATCAGAGGTGTGAATAGCCAGGCACTGCACAGCTGGCAGAAGGTAATGGAGTTTGGATGAATGCTTGTGCTTAACCATTTGGGAATTGATTTTGGTTTATCATTTTCAGAATTCAGTAGAGTATTTCATTCTCTGAACCTACTTTTAAAGTTTTAACACCTCGGAAGTGTTTTGAAGGGCAGCTCCCTTCCCTGACTTGGTTTTAAGTATGTCCACAAAACATTTATTACTTTAAACTATAGCAAAAACATTTACTTCAAAAGGAGCTTATTTCTCTTTCTAGGAAGTCTGTAATAGCTCACTTCCCCCACAGGCTCTGTGTAAAGAGAAGTGGCTGCTGTGGCCACTGAAGAAAACTGTTGACAGACAAACATTTGCTGAGAGATTAACCTGGTGTTTGTGCCAGACTGAGTATGCAAACCTTACTGAGAGGCTTTTTTTTTTTCCTTCCATCAGACATCAAAATTGTTTTCATTTGTGCCCACAGGAAGGGGATGCTTGGAGTATGTCAGAAGCCATGAGTTAGACTATATCCACCAGATAGTTATGGCAGTGGGTGCTCTCCAAGAACGCTTAGTGCGGGGGAGGCAGGATAATGTCATTGCATTTCACTGAAGCTGAACTTGGGGCTGCTTTCCAGCCAGCAAGCATGAGGCTGGCATTTTACCTCTGCAGTGTGCTGCCATTGCAGCACTGACTGTTTTTCATGATTAGCTAATAACTTTCTGCATTGCAGGTCTGCATTGCATGCATGCAGCTTTGTTGTCTATATCATTACCTGTTATTACACAAACAAACAAACAAATAAAAAAGGTATATTGACATCTGCAGATATGAACACCTGTATTCCTAAATAGGGTAAGAAGGGAATATTTTTTGCTGGTTTGTAGTTGGATGTGGAGTTCGTGCTATTTGTGAGTGTAAAACAACACTGAGGCTAGGAAATGAAAAGCTTTTATACCTTCTTCTCATGAAGAGAAAAGTTGAGAACTTACTTCCCAGGAGACACCGTATTCTAGAATATAGTCTTCTTTTGAACTTTTAAAGCAGGACCCAGCAGGGGTTTTCTTGGGTAGCAAGGAAAAGGTCTACAGGTTCTGCAAGGACCACCATGGATTAAAGTGAAAGATGGTATCCCTTAAAGACAGGTGTTGTCAGGAAGAGCTTGGTCAGAGTTGGTCTGCCTATTTCTGATATTAAAAAAAAAAGTTATATCATGTATGAAGTTATTGTGAAACCCAAGCCCAGATCATGAAAGAAGCCGTTAACTTATTTTTAGCTGTTCAGAGGAATACTGACAAGCATCTTCTAAACCTATGTATTATGACTATGTCTCAGCAAGATGAAGAGAAAATGAGCACATCTCTAAACACTGTGATGCTGTAGTGTTCGTATCCCAATGCTGATGCACCCAGACAACTGTGCAACCACGTATGAAATTTTTGGCCTGTAAAATTGTGATTATGAAGAGAAAATATATGTAAGACTATCCTCTGAAGTTCTGAGGGAGAACTGGTATGCTTCATCTGGATTTCAGAACTGATGTAATAAAAACTCCAATGAAACAAGGACAGGTTGCAGCTTTCTTGTCCTAGCAGTTAGTGTGGCAGAATTTGGAAATCCTTTGTACTTCCAAAGATCAAGCTACTGTTTCCATTCTTATTGTGGATTTAAAGGTCTAACTTTGGGCATGCACATTTGGAGATGTGTGGAGATACTAAAGCAATGGAAATATATCCTGTGGGAAGGCAAAAGTAACTATGATCTGGAGAGTTATTTGATCTTACAGGTGTAGTTTTGCAGAAAAGATACATTATCTTCAGGACTAGCTGAAAATTTAAGTGTTGCATAACTGAATATTAAAACTTCTAGGATTTATCCTCTTCATTCCTTTGGGAGTTGTGTTTTAATAGTCCTAACATAAAATAGCCCCATAACAAACTAATAGAATTTAGAAATTAAGAGGATGAGGTATTGAACTCGTGCCCATTACTTTGTCTTCTTTTCATAGATTTCCTGCCCTGATAAAATATTGAACAATTTGTAAGTGAGCACAGCTTTTTACCATTTGTATGCCACTGTGAATTTGTGAGGTAAGAGTAGTCGCTACCCAAGGATGTGGTACTTGTTGGAGAGTTAGATATGAGAAAGTGTGTCAAGTTACCTGCACCCTGGATGTTCAAGTAATTCACAATATAATCTTGTTAATTTGCAGTTATTGTATCTGAATTCCTTATAGTTGGAACAACAAAAAAAAATAGTAGTCTCTTCCAACATCTCTGCAGGTTAATTGGATTATCTTAGTATTCAGACTTAACATCATTTGTATAAAATATGCTATTGCATGTTTACTAATTTGCTTCTTAATATGCCACAAAGTACTGTGATGATTCATTACAACTAATCTTATTTGCCAAAATAAATTAATGAGGTATATCTGTTAAAGCTATACTTTTTAATGTTTTTATATTCTATTTATTTTTTTTAGGCAAATGCTTTGTTTAATAAATCTGCAGGCTCTGTTCCTGATGTTAGTCCAAAATAGATGTGCAAGGAGATTTTCTTCTGGATATGCTGCATTTTGCTTCAAAATTACTTTTTTGGTTTTAAATGGCCTTCTGTGTAGCCAAGGCAAATGTCCTTCAGAAGGGTATGTTAGGTGTTTTTCTGTTTCACACCAGTATTTTGTGCACTGATGTAATGGGAGCATGTTGCATACTCAACCTTTGGCCCGGGTGTTAGTGGTTCCTTTACAAGTTCCAGCATTAGTTTGGCTTCACTGTGTAATAAAACTGTTTGGTAAAACCTGTACAGATGTTGGCTGCTAGAGGCAACCTGGCCTGGCCTGTTCAGTGCTGTAGGAAGAACAATAGACAGGAAAAGAGCAAGCAGCTCCTTCTTAACAAGATCTTTTCTCACCAAGGCAAATTAAAATAACTGTGTCATTTATCTGTGTTGTTTCTTGTTATGTGCTGCTTAGCAGTGTGTCTATGACCAATCTTTCAGAACTCTGTCCTCACAATACAATTTAATCTTCTGCCCAATTTATTTACTGTTATGAAAAGTATTGTATTACTGAAGAATATCCATGATGGAGAATTAAGATAGTAAAATATGGACTGTACTTTATGTTCATTATGTTACAACCTTCTGTTTAAGAAGGAATAATAGTAATCAGCAAGAGTGGAAGTAGAATTGCAGTGCATTATTGTTTAGTGATGCAATATATTTTTACCTTGAAGCACCAGAAGATTGTTAGGTATATACCTGTGACTTAAAAGGAGGAATAAAGGGTATGTCCAGCTTATGGTGGTGTGGGCCATTTCCTCAACCCTGCATTGTCTTTAGAGGGAAAATTCCTGAAGAGAATCTGGCATAACAATATCAGCTTCTTACAGTATGTGGTTTAGACAGATAAGAGTTGAATGTTCCTTCATATTTGTATGGAGTGTCAACTTGCATAGCATCAACATGCTGGAGGTGCTTGTAAAGCAGTCTTGAGTACTGCAGATTTAAATCTGTAATTTGACATCAGAATGTGATAACTTCTTTCTACTCTATTCTGCAATTTTAAAAATAATCTTATTTAAAATTCAGTTACCACTAGAAATGGCTTTATTTTTTGTTTAGTTGGTACTCTATTTGCCCAAAGCAATGAAGGCAGCAGTCACACTTACTGTTCAGAAAGTCCAAAAGAGGAATGACACCAGGCTTTTGTTTGTCAATTGTTCTTAGGTAAAGAGAGATAATGGATTTCTCTGTTATCACAGGGTGTTTCCGCTCTACCTGATGGAGATTTTTTTCTTTTTTTTTTTTTTTTTTTTTTTTTTTTTGTCTTCATAGCTGTGGACATTTATTAATTGCTTCTACTGATTATCTTAAACAGCTTGGTATCTTTTCCTTAGTTGCACTGCCCATTACACAATTAGTTTGAGTTGTGAAAAGAATGATAAAAGTCAGCAGCTTTCCAGACTTGACTTTCATATACTAATGTTTAATGGATGTTAATTTCTATATAGAGTCAGTGCCTTGGAATTTGGGTTCCAACATGGAACAGTGGTTTTCAACATTGCAAAATTGCATTTTTTTCTTGCTAAAAAAGACATCATTGCTAGCTGTTCTTATGATGGCTGAAGGTTCATAAACTTCTTGTAAGCTTTCCATTGCCACAGGGTCACATACTAGAGTAGAAGTTCCAATGTGGACACAGTAAATACTAGTATTTAATTATTTTTATTAAGCAAAAATGTCTCACTGTGATATTCATAATTGCACTAAAGGTCAGATTTTTCGCAGATTAAAGTTTTTCTGCTCTGCCTCCCTTACTCAGATGTGGTATTCAGTACTATTAGAAGAAAATTCTATAAATAGGGGGTTTGTTTCATTTTGGAAATAAAATCTAAACTAAAAGATGCAAAATTCTTTCAGAGAAGTTATTATAAAAAATTAACCCCTCTTAGTGATTTGTTACAGTCTTACTCTATTTTTAATTTTGTATAATCTTTCCTGGGGATCTGGTGTGATGGTTGTCTAGTTTAATTACTGCCTCTCCAAAAATATAAGTTTTTGTAGAGTCTAAAATATGTCATTTTCCATTAGAGGGAACCATGATGTGAAGACAACGAAGGTCAAGTGTTTGCAAAGTAGCAGTATAGGTGCCTTTGTGTGCACCCTTAAAATCTGCAATTATTCTGATAGAACAACAGATGCAAAGGTGCAAAATTCAGAGGATCTGAAGATCCTTTTCAAAAACTCTTCATTATTCAAATGCAGACTAAGTAGACATGTAACCACTGGAGTGTTTAAGGAAGATAAAGTAGAACAGCAGTTGCTGTGGTTTCAGTTCTGGATGCTTACAATTCCTGGTTTGGTGGGTTTTGGTGTTTTTTTTCCTCAAATACTCTGAATAGCCCATGTCCCTGGGTTAGCAGTAATTTTCTAATTAAATGGCATTTCAAAGACAAATATGACTTTCTCAATGCCAAAACCTGTTACAGAAAGGATTTCATATAGTGGATCTCCAAGTCAGTGGACCAGGGAGAAGAAAGGTTAGCTGCTGCAGCATTCTTTTGGCTCTGTAAATAGCAGGGTGCCCCAACTGTCACTGGCTTTGCAAATGTTAAGTCTATCCAGCACCTGTAAAATTTACTTAATGTTTCAGTCCTAAGCTTTGGAACCAGTCAGCAGTGGCAGTATGTTACAGACTTGTTATCATTATATGGCTGAAAAATGCTAATGTTATTGGACTTTGATCTATTGTCAACCTTGTGAAACTGACAGTCGTACAGGTATCCAAGTATTTGCCTAGCGTAGTTTATTCATTTCACACAGCCAGCCTAAAGTCATCTTGTGCACCTCAAAAAAATTTCCCCAGTCCCTCTTGTCCAGTCTCTTTTAATGTATGGTGATGTGTCAAGGCCCATTTTCTCAGGCATGTTCTTTAACCTTTTTTTTTTTTTTCTTTCAGCTTTCTGACTAATAGTTTTGAATCAAAGTGCTGTGTTCCACTGTGCTGGTATTTATCAAAATCTACCTCCTCTAGAAATTAGCAAGAATGTGACTCAAGCTTGCTTCTTGAGCTTGGAACTAAAAAGCAGTCAAGAAAAATAGTGAATACATTTCCTAGGGAAGATGTAGCATCTACAGCAATTTAATGTAATGTTCCAAAGACATTTTAAGGACTTGAGAATCTGCAGGTTTCAAGACAAGTTACAGAGGACCCTCACTGCTGGGATCTGTGAACTCAAATGCATTTGTTCTTTCCTACCCATTCGATCTTTGTTCCACCTATTTTATGTGCCTTGCCCGTGATGATTTTGTTTTGTGTTCAGTTTTCTACTGCAGAGTGAGAGAGAACCTCCAGTGACATGTCACCGAAGCTTAGGTCTTTTTGCTAATAACATGTGCATCTAATTGCAGTTGTTTTTAATGACGAGGAGTTTCTTTTAATGCTAGGTGATGCAGATGTATCTTCCATTCTGTGGAATTGCTATATCCAATGCACAGCTATTTGCAGCTTCAAGGAAGGAGTATGACAGAAGCAGGGTAAGTAATGAAAAATGTATATTGGACAAATATCAAACCTTTGTCATTTCTTCCTTCAAATTCCATATGCACATATATGTTTGCTGAGCAAACAATTTTAACTATGTTTTATTTAAAAAAATGTATTTTCAACAGATCACTGTTTTGACTGAGGCAGCAAGCAGAGAACGTGGGAGGGAAACAGGCTTGTGGTGGTGGCTGTTGTTTCCTGATGTCAGTTCCAGTGCTGAAACAATTGCATTTGTGACACAGACGGTGAAGGAGACAGTGCTACTTTGGCAGAGATTCAAACTCTCATAAAATCCAGTAATATCAAACTTTTGTCATCCTGAATTTGTAATATTCATTTCATATGCAAATAATGTGGATATACCTTTATAAAAACTAAGCAAGATAAAAACCTGTATGTGAAGAGTTTTGACAAAATGTATCTGCATAGATACATTTCTCACATTACTCCTAATTGCTGATGTCGTGCTTGAGCTGGGACAGGAATCTCCAAAGATGTGGAAATAATGCTGATCTCACATGTCACTTACTTCTCAGAGAGGTCTTTATTTTTTTAAGAACCAAAATGGTAATTTTGAAGTTTTTTAATAATTGTTGACTTTTTTTTTTAAATTACATTTCCTGCAATGATGGGAAATGTTACCAACGATAGCTCTAAAGCTTCAGTAGAAATACCACTGGTAGCATTGAACCTACTCTTACTTCACAAAGCAGGAGAAACTACAGTGGGGTGGGTCTGACACATGTATATTCAGGATTTTCAAGCTTTCCATGTATGGAAACTAATGCTTTCCACTACTATGAAAACTAACAATAGTCCTTTCTAATGGTATATATATTTAAGGGTTATGAAGCATCTGAGCTTGTCTTCTGACCAGGTCTGACTACAGACCACTATGTTTTGTTATGGAAATCTCTAGGAGATTTGGGGAAAAAAAGATTTTCTGACAAAGATTTTTTTTTCTTTTTCTTTTTCTTTTTTTTTTTTTTTGGTGTTCAAATAAAATAATTGTCTGACTACATAGAGACTTTAAAATTTGCTGCAGATTCCCAGCCTGCAGGGAACAATGACAGACTTCTGAGGAGTTGGTGTTTAATCTTCTGAGGGAGACATTCAGCAGAAAAGTATTAGGGACATTATCATTCTTCATTAGAAAATGGTAAATTCGAGTTGTTGGACACATCAAGAAATTGAATTAGAGATACAGATTTTTGTTTCTTGTTACTGCTTCAGCCATATAATTGCCATTTGCCAGTTACATGGTGGCCTGTACTTAATTACACTTCTGACCTGTTGGTGGTCTTAGCCTTGCCTAGTCCATGGCTGAAATGAGTTGGAAAGTAACATGTGATGCACAAGCCCATACCTTGCCTTCCCTATCGCCTGGACACCAATGGTGGCAGCTTCTAGTAACTGTGACCAACATCTTGCTGATGAACACTGTATTAGGAGATCTAGGACCACTAATGTTTATATACTGACCTACATAGATGTTCTTTAGTGTCAGTGCCCTAAATCAGAATACAGGAAAAAAGACACTTCTTTGGGCCCATGGTAAGAAAGAACACAGCATATTATCTTTGAAGTTGATGAAATGAGACAGGAAGCCCTTCATTTTAAAACATTGTATTTTACGGACATGTTGTTAGTGGTAAAGAATGGATCAGAGTGCTATTGGAGTATGGAAGTATTGATGTGAGGTTTTTTCATTCCAGCTTTGAATGTACAAAATGAGTAATAAATTAATAGAGTTTGAATGCATGAGCAAATTCAATATAGCAAATCAAGTAACTCAATCCATACAGCATACTTGGAGAGTTGCATTACAGCCATTGTTTCATTTCTGGACCACAGTGAAATAGTTTGAATGATTCCCATTGTTTGCCAGGAGTTGGATTGTGCCAGTTGTGAGCTAAGAAATACTTCTTTCTTCTTCAGATACTCCTTTCCCAATTCTGTTGCCATAATCATTAAGAACTTTATTTGAATGAAGATTTCAATGGATCACTTATATTAAAATCAATCCCAGATACACCTCCTTTTCAATGGTCTGTGTATTTATTAATTCTACAGCAAATACAAGAGTTTTCTGTCCTTGTATGCAGGCTTTACTGGAAGTAGTGAATGACCTCTTTGAGGAACAGACTGACTTAGAGAAAATTGTCAAGAAAATTATGCATCGGGCCCAGACTCTACTGAAGTGTGAACGGTGCTCAGTATTGCTTCTGGAAGATATTGAATCACCAGTAAGTATGGCTGCACATTCTATAGAAAGGGTAATATTTGAATCACAGAATAATTAAATTTGGAAAGGACCTCCAAGATTGTCAAGTCCAACCATCTACTCAACATTATCATGACCACTAAACCGTGTCTTTGAAGTGCCATGTCTACATGTGTTTTTGAACACTTCCAGGGATGATGACTCCACCACCTTGGGCAGTCTGTTCCAATGCCTCACCAGTCTTTCAGTATAGAATTTTTTCCTAATGTCTAATCTAAACCTCCCCTGGCACAATTTAAGCCCATTAGCTCTCATCCTGTCGCTAATTACTTGAGAGAACACCCACCTCCTTTCAGGTAGTTGTAGAGAGCAACAAGGTCTTCCCTCAGCCTCTTCTCCAGAGGTGGTGGAGCTGTTTCATATTGTATTTAAGTACTGAACAGCACTTAGTCTAGTCCAACCAACCTGTTAAATCAGGTTCACCCAGAGCAAGTTGCACATGATTGTGTCCAGGCAGGTTTTGAATCTCCATAGAAGGAGACTCCACAACCTCTCTGGGCATCCTGTTCCATCTGAAAACATTCCTCTGTTATCAATACTGTTTTTTCATCACAAATCTAAACTATGTCACCATACTCTTCCAGCACATCATTCTTAAATGTAAGTTAGGTACAGGTTGAATCCACTGTTGTGGTTTAATGCCAGTAGGCAGGTAAGCCTCGCGCAGCTGCTGACTCATTTCCCCACGCCAGTGTGATGGGGAAGGGAATTAGAAGGGTAAATGTGTGAAAACTCATTGGTTGAGATAAAGACAGTTCAGTAAGTAAAGGAAAAGCCACGTGCTCATGCAGAGCAAAACAAGCAATTCGTATGTTACTTCCTATGAGCAGGTACTTTTCCATCCTCTCCAGGAAAGCAGGGCTCCCTCAAGCATGACAGCTAATGTGTGAAGACAAACACCATAACTCTGAAAGGGCTCCACCTCCTCCTCTTCCTCCCAGTTTTATTGCTGAGCACAACATCATATAGTATGGAATATGCCTCTGGACAGTTGGGGTCAACTGTCCTGGCTGTGTCTCCTCCAAATCTATTGTGCACCCATCAATCTATTAACTAAGGTGGCAGAGTGAAAAACAAAGAAGGTCCTGAGACCATATAATCACTGTTCAGCAATAATCACATAATCACAGGTTGGTAGGGGTTGGAAGGGACATCTGGAGATCACCTAGTCCAATCCACCTGCTAAAGCAGGTTCACCCAGACCAGGTTGCACATGATCACGTCCAGGCAGAT
Source organism: Megaceryle maxima (assembly GCA_024605025.1). Taxonomy (NCBI): domain Eukaryota; kingdom Metazoa; phylum Chordata; class Aves; order Coraciiformes; family Cerylidae; genus Megaceryle; species Megaceryle maxima. The sequence continues at coordinate 71,888 of JANHGN010012129.1, forward strand.
TTTGACAGTCTCCAGAGAAGGAGACTCCACAACTTCTCTGGGCAGCCTGTTCCATCTGAAAACATCCCTCTGTTATCAGCAGTTTTCATCACAAACCATCTGAACCATGTCACCATACAAGCTACTGTGAAGAAAATTAACAGTATTCCAGCCAAAACCAGTATAGCTAATTTTTCAAATGGAAATTGAAAGGTATATTTATCATTCCTTCTGGTCATTTGAAGGCATTTAATGGGATGTCTGTAAGTTGCTGATGGATCTAACTATCAGTGGTGTGATCCAGCTGATACAGTGATTCTCAGTTGTCTGTGTGGTAGAGTTAGTGCTTACTACAGAGCAGCTAGGACAGCTTAACTGAGAAGCAAGGTGCTTCTGTGATCTGCTTAACAAAGAAAAATTACCTGATTTGTTATCAAATATTTATTTGCTCCTTTCTTTCATGGTATAGTTACTAAAGGGAAAGAAAAACCTTGTCTGTAGCTTCATTTCCATTTACCTGGAATTTATGACCCTGCTAACATATTCAGGCTAATGACTTATCAAATGCATGGTTCTTGTGAGAAGTTCAGAACCAGAACCAGTTGCATCATCAACCAAACCTCTGATACCTATTTTTAGAACTTTTTCTTCATACTTTGCAATAAATACTTATCAGATTGTTTTTGGGTTTTTTGTTGTTTTTTTTTTAATATTTCTATGGTGTTCATATGTTTGCCTCTGTTATTGTTGTCTAACTGTGGCAAACTGAAATACCTATGTCATTTCTAATCTAGTATGTAACATGTTAAATCTTTAATCAGACTTCTAGACCCTCAGAAATAACAAAAATAAAGTCATCAAGACTTTGTTACCTGACCATCCTGTGTATTCAGCAGCTCAGTGGGCTTTATGGCAATCTAATCAGCATCTTTACAGTAGTCAGCTTCTTAACTTCTCTTGTGGATTTTTTTTTTTTTTGTAAAATCTAGTATTTTTTTGTGGAAGAACAGCAAGACAGTCATAGCTGAACCTGCAACACAAGGAGTTTTCTCAGCTATTTTTTGATGGAACATGGGATTTGTTTCTTCCTGAAAGATTTCCACCCATTCCAACTGTTTGTCAGTTAAAATGTGATTGCACATTTTAACAAGTTTCTTTAATACTTTGCAAAATGAATACTGAGGACTGGTGTCAGCTCCTAGATGATGAAAATGCTGTGAAAAAATAAGTCCTCTTGTTATTTTAACCTAGTAGCTTTTCCTGAGGTAATAGAAATTCCTTTAGAAAAGACACATTTGCATACAAATTTCTACATAGTCATGTACTTGTCCTTGTGATAGGAAGAACCTTTTGCATTGTAGCCTGTGAAGTGAAAATATGACTTTCAGCACCACTGAAATATGTTTGTTTATTACAATTGCTCTGTCCACTTGATCAAAGAATGATTCTTCGTGGAGCTCAGTTAAGCTGAACACATGGATCTAAGCTATATGAAAGTATTTGTCAAGTGCTGAATTTCACACACAGTTTTGACAGGGACTTTCATGGGGACTTCGTAGTACTGACATTCATAGGGTATGAGAGCCTCTTTAAAAATGTTTAACATTTTTATGACTATTAGTAGTGAAATAAGTGACTGCTTTTTATATTGGTAGCTCTCTTCAGTGTTTTCAGGCTAATCAACAAAAACTATCCTCCTTTCTACTGATTTGAAAAGTAGTTGAAGGATAAAAATGTTCCTTGTAATACCATGCTTTTTTCTATCCAAGCATCTTTTGGATGTACTGACTCTGTAATTATTTGCTGCCAGGCTGTGGCAAGTCTAAATGGTTGTCAGAGACAGAGTTTGTGTGTATGGCAGGAAAAAAAAACACTACATTATTTTATTTTCTGGAGGAACGATATGATTCTCATTTCATTTAATCTATTAGCAATTAAGTACTTTCAGTGGAGTATGCCCTAAATTACACTAGCTTTCATAAAAGGTTTGTATTTCATTTATATATTCTCTGTTATAGAATTTTAATGTTTCTGGTGTGTTTTCTCTTTATAGACCCCCCACACTGATTTTATAATTACAAGATAGAGTTCCATTACATTCTTATGAAATGCCACTATATTTGCACGTATAATATGATTTTTTTTCTTTTTTTCACAGAACAGTACATTGTGTTAGTAGCAGACTGTGGGTGGCATTGTTCACTTTATTTTTCTGCTCTTGGTACTATTTCTACCTTTGAGCATGGAGGTTTTTTTCTCCAAACCACAGGCAATGAGTTCTCATTGCTCTAGACCAAATTCTGAAATGTGGACAGTCAAGGTATTCAGTTAATAAGCATATTCAGTTAATAAGCATAAACTTTTTCTAAACAGTCATAAATCTTAGGTTAATTTGCAATAGGTGAATAGCAGCTTGCCACCCACTTAGTCTTTTTCTACAAGAGGCAAACCAGTTATTTTCCTGATTTTCCCTATTTTGGAGAATTAACCTCTATTTTAAAATAAATCTCCATAGAATAACTCAGTGTTAAGCCACATCTAACATACTGTAATTTGTACATCACGTGAAACGTTTTTACTCTACAGAACTGAAGTGGAAGGTGGGGACCCATACTAGCATCCAAAAACACTACCTGTGTTCCATGTCACATTAGCCACTCCTAGTGGTGCAAATGAGTTTTTATGCTCATTTCCTATATGAAAAAAAGTGAAGTTCGGGTAAAATTCCATAATTCATGTTCCAAAGCCCTTTGAAGGGAAGCATATACTGTTGCAGGAAATAGTTTAATGAAGGTATCTAAAGATATAATTTGATTTGATGTTGTTTGTTAGTGACCTGTGCGCAGTGTGTATTATGAATATTAATTCTCCATTAGGGGAATACACATTGAATTGTTATTTGAAGAGCATTAGATAAAAATACAGTTTAAATATAGGAACCTTCCATTACTGTTTTCTTAAATATTTGTTGTCCTTAATAACAATTTTAAGTTATTTTTTTGTGACAGGTGGTGAAATTTACAAAATCCTTTGAATTGTTATCTCCAAAATGCAGTGCTGATACTGACAACAGGTTAGTGCTTATATCTTTTATGGTAATGAATTATTTTTCACATAATTTTAAATTTGCTTAATCATAGTTTTCTTTTCTTATGTCACTTTGGGTTGATTTGAGCGCAGAGTGTGAGCCTAGGGTTTTTACTCAGACAAGACTCCTGCTTATTCAAATGGAGACTTCTTGAATAAATATACTGCCTGTATTTTCATATTGTGTGTATGTATATATATATATGCACTAACACTGTATCAGTGTCTCAGAGAAGAAACCAGGAGATAACTGATGACTTTTTATTGTTGAACTCACGGAGAACACACAATGTTCTCCATGTCGATACACCAGAGGGATGGGATGTCATTCAGAAGGAACTAGACAAGCTGGAGGGGTGGGCCTAGGTGAACCTCATGAGGTTCAACAAGAGCAAGGGCAGGATCCTACACCTGGGCTGGAACAATCCCCACTATCAATACAAGCTTGGGGATGAGGCGATAGAGAGCAGCCCTGCAGAGAAGGACTTGGGGGTGCTGATAGACAAGAAGCTGGACATGAGCAGACTGTGTGTGCTTGCAGCCCAGAAGGCCAATCACATCCTGGGCTGCATCAAAAGAAGTGTGGTCATCAGATCAAGAGAGGTGATTCTACCGCTCTACTCTGCTCTGGTCAGACCTCACCTGGAATACTGTGTCCAGCTTTGGAGCCCTCAGCACAGAGAAGGACATGGACCTGATGGAGCAGGTCCAAAGGAGGGCCGCAAAGATGATCAGGGGGCTGGAGCACCTCTCCTACGAGGACAGGCTGAGGGAGCTGGGAATGTTCAGTCTTGAGAAGAGAAATCTCTGGGGATACCTAATAGCGACCTTCCAGTACCTGAAGGGAGCTTATAAAAAGACTGGAGAGGGCCTGTTTACAAAGGCCTGGAGTGAAAGGACATGGGGCAATGCTTTTAAATTAGGAAAGAGTGGATTTAGATTAGATGTAAGGAAGAAGGTCTTTACCATGAGGGTGGTAGAACACTGGATCAAGTTGCCCACAGAGGTAGTTGAGGCCCCGTCCCTGGAGACATTCAAGGTGAGGCTCAACAAGGCTCTGAGCAACCTGCTCCAGTTGAAGATGTCCCTGCTTTCAGCAGGGGGGTTGGACTAGATGACCTCTAGAGGTCCCTTCCAATGCAGACATTTCTATGATTCTATGATTCTATGAATGTTGTTTTGTGTAGTTAATACTGAAGTAAAAATTACAAAATTATTTTAGATTGTTCATCTCTTACAAGATGCTTCTTTACAGTTGTATTGAAAGGTTTGTAGTAAAAATTTATTTCTGCTCTTGTCATCAAGTTGGAAACATTGAAAACTCAGAGAACATGTATTTCTTAGAAATTTTCCTGTGACTAAATCTTGTTTGAGACCCCAGTCAAAATAGATGTGATTTACTTAGCAGTATCTCTAAACACTAATGAAATACTAATTGTAAGTAGTATTAGAAAGAGCTTTTTGTCCATGGGGGGTTACTGTATTAATTCCTACAATATAATACAACTGGTAATGGTTCTCATAAAATGTGCTACATATGAAATGAATGGATAAGGATTAAAGGCTATTGTGAGGAGGTTTCACCCATCTTTCAGGGCTTTCAGCAATTATCATACACATTTTATATTATTTTTTACTGATTCTGAATTAGAATTTTCCACATGAAATGTCTGCCATAATGGTAAACCTGGCCTTCTGTCCAACTTGCTATCTGTAGCTTAGAAAACTTGAAGGTTAGTTTGTGCTTTGCCATATTTAAGCCCTTTAAGCAGCTTTTAAAAATATTTTTGAGCAACTTGTCTTTTTTCATGCTTTACTTCTTCACCTCCAGTGTGGCAAGAAGCCACCACTTCGTTAAGGTGAATGTAAACATTGTACCTGAGATTATGACAGGTCATAATTCTTAATGCTTTTCACAGATTGATCTCACAGCATTACACAAATGGGTAGTGTTATTAGTAAGATGTGCAAGCTGACAGCAAAGTCCAGGGCCACACAGAAATACAGGTAAAAGCTAGATCTCTTCCATGCCCTATCCACTAGTTGAGAGATGGGAATGGTGAGACAAATGGGAAAAGAAAACAAGTCATGAAAAATAGGAAGATTTAAATATGACTAAAGAATCTGTTGATTCATCTGGGAATCACAAGTCACTGCATTTGACAAAGAGCTTCAAAGTAGTATTTGGTCTTTCCTAGGTCAATTAAATGGGTGAATATACATTCCTTTTGTTCAGGAACAGGAGCATGAATCAAGGGATGTGGTTGTTATCCCTGTTTTTCTCAAACTTGATCTGTAGCCAGATTAGTCAAAACAATGTAGAGTGGTGTCAAGATAACCGAGCTGGATCATTTCTTGTTACCATAGTTATATTAGCATGTTACAAAAAAGCAGTTTGTAGTAGCTTGCTCTGTCAAGTCAAGATTATTTTAACTTTGGTCTGAGACATGACACACACAACCTGGTAGCTAGTCTTTATAAGATTTATAAAGGTATATTTCTGTGCATCTTAATATAAAGACATACTGCTTTTTCTTTCATTTTTCATCCACTGGAAACTGAAGTTGGTTTTACAAAGACCAGGTTTGGATTGGCAGATATAATGTCATATTTGGATATACCACAAGCAGAGTTTGAATTATTGGCACTATAGCACAAAAATAAAGGTTATTTAGGATACAAAACAATGCCTGGAGCCCTTGACATTTGAGCATTTTTCTAGTGAGTTTTGCCCTTTTCATTCTGCATTCTGCAGCTGTAACTGATGTTAAGTCATGAGACATTTCATGTGGAAAAAATGGCAAGATGCGTTCTTCATCACTGGTGTTACACCAGTGAAGATAAATAATATTTCTTTGAAATTTTAGTGGAAGTCCAGAGATTATAGTCTCAGAACAGTTCTAGTTAGAAGTTTTATCTGAAAAAGAGAGAAGCTCCAAGGACAATGTTAACTTTTCATGTTCTAACATACTTTCTTACACAGTGTTTTAAGAAATTGGCTTTTCTTTTGCCCATCTTACATCTGGCTAGTAGCAATTCACCTGTCAAATCCCTAAATATTATAGGGGATACTCATATTTTTTTCTTTACTCTTGATTGTAAAGAAATACTTTGAAAGACCACACTTGCATTTACCACTTCATTTTGCAATTTCCCAGCACACACCGTGATCAAGTTTGTTTATTAACCAGAATTATAGAATCATCAAGGTTGGAAAAGACCTTTAAGATTAAGTCCAACCATTAATGCTACTCTACCAAATCCACCACTAAGCTGTATCTCCAAGCACCACATCTGTATGGCTTTTAAACACATCCAGGGCTGGTGACTGCACCACCTCCCTGGGCAGCCTGTTCCAATGCCTGACAATCCTTTCAGTGAAAAAAATCTTCCTAATGTCCAGTTTAAACCTCCCCTTGCAGCTTGAGGCCATTCCCTCTTGTTCTGTCACTAGTTACTTGTGAGAAGAAACCAGTGCCTACCTCTCTACAACATCCTTTCAGGTAGTTGTTGAGAGCTGTAAGATCTGCCCCTAGCCTCCTTTACTTCAGATGAAAAAGCCCCAGTTCTCTCATAAGACTCCAGATGGCACACTTGATGCTCTCACTTTTCAAGTTGTTTTATTCTTGAAATATAGGTTTGTCAAGTCTCCTAAATTTTCTCTTTCTTTGAAAAAAGACTACATATATCTTAGAAGCTTTGAGGGTTCAGTTCTGATGTATTCTAGATGAAGATGAGCCCAAAGGAAGGTGCTGTTGGCTACATCTTTCCTGCACAGGAAAAGTCATCTTTGCAGATGGTGTACCTGAGATTACAGTTCTCTAACCTGAGTACCAGTGGTAGTGGAAAGGTCAGCTGCCTGAGTCAGGGTATGGGTTGCATGGGAGAAAATGTCCGTGCTCACTCCCAGTTGGGCTGTTATTGAGAAAGTGCTGAAATCTCTACTACTGCTGTTTCACCACCACTGTCCCTGGGATGATGTGGACTCGGGTATCACCCCATTCTCTGCAGTATTTTTATGCTTAAGGCATCTTTCTGCTTTTCTAGTTCTAGGAGATGGAAGGGTTCATGTCACTGTTTAGAGAGGGCTGAATCACAGCTGTGATTAGGCTGTACCGCTTCCCTACTGCACCCTCTGCCATCCCTGTCAGGGAGGCTTTAGGGAACACAGCAAGGCAAGCAGTTGCCTAAGGGCAGCCTGCAGCACTGCTTGGTGCTCTTGCTGGCTTTATTCTCTTGCCTGGCATGTGGTGCTCCTGCTTGTTTGAGGGCAAGACAGGTAGATGGTGGCATGCAGTTGCCTGCATCAGTTGGGCAGGACTCACTTGCAGCTTTCCATGATTTGGGGAAAATAGTTGCTTATGATTTTTAGAGTAGCTTCTGAGTGTTCTGAGTTACTGAGGATAGAGATAGAGCCAGCTGGCTGTGATTTGCATCAGAATTAATCATTAGTATTTCCTCTTAGTGAAAATTGAGTGCCTCTCTTCCAGAGTGTAGTTGTAAAGTACTTGCTAGGAACGGAGGCAACATAGTAGAACATACTTTTAAAACTTCTTCCTGAATTATATCGTGTTTCTTTTACTTGAATTCAGTTGCTGCTTAAAATTCTTGACAACCATAATGCAGTCCCGATTTAAAGTGTCTTATAATGATAACATTATCCAGATTTCTTAGGTATGAACTGGGAGCTATGCATTGGAAATTAGATTCTTATCCTTAAAGGGTTTTTTTGTTGCTTATCAAGTATTCATGTCCTGAAATAAATTTTAAATTGTAAACAAGATTTTTTTACTTGGCTCAGAAATCTAATTTCTCTAAAGGTTCCTGTCAAAGTATACATATAACATTTATTAGTCACTCAAAATTCTTATCCCAAATGAGAGTTGATATACTCAGATTTGTGTAAATCATTATTATTATCTTTATTTATAGTCTTTTAAGAATATTGAGTTTTCTTTCAAATGAGTGACTTAGTTGAATTAGTCTCCGGAAAATCAATATAGCCAACAAAAGTCAATCCTCTCACTTTGATTGAAACTTTCAAGCATTTTACTGTGCATTCTTTCATTCGTCTGCATTACTCTGCATCTTCAAGATATCATAGTCCTCCTCAGAGTCACTTTTTTTCTAAGTAATGTTTCTCAGGTGTTGAAAACTGATCAGTTTTCTTCTCAAAACTAGGACAACATGCATTTGTTCATTCACAAATGAATAGCTACACCTTGACAATGTCAAAAACCTGTCTGCAGTAAGTCAGTGAGAACTTTCCTACTCTTTAGGTGAGATTTAAAGTTAGGATTTAAGGTCTGCATAGATAGTAAGTTTTCTGGGGAAGATGCTGTGAAGTTTGGTGAGTTGAGCCTATAATTAGAGTGTCTTATGCTCATTTACTGACTGATCTCTAGCCCCTCAGTAGTTGCAGCAGAAGCTCGGCAAGGAAAAAGAAAAGGAAACCTTGATGTATTATTTGTCTACTTGGATCCATATGCTACAACACACATTATTGATTTTGAGACTTATTTCCTGATCCCTTCTTCAGCCATTTATGTTTGGCATTTGAGACCAAAATAAATAAATAAATAAGGTGTTTCCCTTGACAGTAAAGATATTGGAGGTATGAATTTAAAATAGCCCAAATTATTAGACTAATTTGAAAAATTAAAATCTTAAAATTATATACTCTTAGGTAGCTCTACAGAAAATACTATTTAGAACTGGTTGCTTTTGATGAGTAGGTCTGTACCCCACAGAAACTTGGAACATAAGCCCACTCTTGAATCATATGGAAATGCATATCTGTATTAAATTCTATATTTACTTTACATGGGAGTGCATTGCTATATTTAATAGAAATAATTGTGCAAAGGAGAGAAGTTTTTTGATGTACTATTTCAGTAAATAGTTAATTATTTTTCCATAGATAATGCTTAGTAATAATTAATAACTGAATGATTCTGCTGTTTCTATGAATATTTGCTTGTAAGACATGCTGGACTTCCAAGCAATGTTGACATTATTCTTTCCTTCCCTTGGTATGCCTTTTGATAGTTTCAAAGACAGCATGGAGAAATCATCATCTTATTCTGATTGGCTAATAAATAATAGCATTGCTGAACTCGTGGCTTCCACAGGTCTACCAGTGAACATCAGTGATGCCTATCAGGATCCTCGCTTTGATGCTGAAGTAAGAGATTTTTAGAAATGTAAATATATATCACATTTTTGGCATTGCAAGTAATATAACACAGCTATTTTACTATATATCCAAGTGGCAATAAAACATGTGAATATTTTTTATCTATTTATTTATTCTGTCCAATATGTCCTTCTTCTGATATGCTGGTGTTAACATGACTTTATCCAGTAACCATGGGGCACTGAACTCGATTATGACTTCCAGCAGTTGCTAAGTCTGTTCATGTGTCTTTTTTTTTTTTCTTTCATTTATAAGTGATACCTTCCTCTAGAAAGTGCTTTGATATTTATGCAAACTGATTTTTATTGTTGAAAATTCCACTGTTGTTATTCAGTGTTAGCAGTACCATTGTTAGCTGTTGCAGTGACTGGAACTATACACACGCAGTGTAAAGAGAACCAGTATAGAGCAAGACAAATGTTGTTTGTGATCTAACTTAGTCAACTAACCTCTGAATTTGCACAATAAAATATATACACTGGATTTGTTATTTTTCCCAAGATACATATCACTCCTAATAAAAGTTTGTGTATCCTAAGGTATTAATTCCAGCCTCAGTTAAGACATTGTAGATGTAGATGAAAATGTATACATATACTTAACACCTAAACAAATGTTAGAGGCATACAGAAGGACAAAATCTCAGCTGAGTTTTATCCAGTACTTTTAATATAACATTTGTAAATGTAAACTTACTGCTTGATGTTTCAATTACTAGAATGTAAAATGCTGAAATGGTACCTACTGCTGATGGAAGCTCTCATTCCTGTGTTTCAGGCTGACCAGATTTCTGGCTTTCACATAAGGTCTGTTCTGTGTGTTCCAATATGGAACAGCAACCACCAAATAATTGGTAAGACCTTCCTCATAGCTGCATCATTTTTGTCCTCAAATAGTGAATTGCTGAAGGCTCTTGGTGCCATGTGGGATCAGGATCTTTGAGCTTATTCAGCAGAGATAATGTGGGAATTGAGTGTTTCAAAAATGTAGCTCATTGTTTGTTGTGAAGTTCATATTACCTTAAAGAAATAGAAAGAAACTGAACCCCTGACTGCTGATATGCCCTTAGAAAACTACTAATTCAGCTATTTGAGCCAAATGAAATGGTTTGTTGTAGTAGAACTCAGTTCAGCTAGAGCCAAGCATGTTTTTGTCTGTTTAATGATTTTCAAAATAAATACTTGCATTTTTTCTTTTTGGTTTGAAAGTTTTATGTTAAATGTTACCAATGAATACAATATTCTGCATTGTGAATTAATGAATGAAGATGATATTTCATATATTTCATATTAACTCTTTCTAAAGGAGTAGCTCAAGTGTTGAACAGGCTTGATGGGAAACCCTTTGATGATGCTGACCAGCGACTATTTGAAGTAAGAGGCGTTCAGTTTTATAGCAATAACATACTTTTTCAACAGCATTTGGTATTCCTGGGTAATGCTGCTTCAGTCTACTCTAGGGAGGGGGGAAGAAAATATTGTCTGTATTTGTGGTTTTACACTATTTCTCAGAACTCCTTACTTAAGGTTGCATCCTATTTGAAAAAGTTTTCTTGCACCTATCTTTCTCATCTTGTTGAGGCCAGTGACTTAACTGCATTCTCAAGATAACCTGTATAAGCAAGATTATTTCTACCATTTCCATGCAATTCATTTTCATGATTAAGCCAGCATTCATCTTTGTGTTTGTATTATAATTGAACTATGGTTTACTTTATTTCCTTTTTTATCTTTTTTATTTTAGGCTTTTGTTATTTTTTGTGGCCTGGGCATCAACAACACAATTATGTATGACCAAGTGAAGAAATCATGGGCAAAACAGTCTGTGGCTCTTGATGTATGTGTACATTTTGATGAAACCTTATCTTGCTCATATGTGTCGTGTCAAGGCATGTACCACTTCAGAATTGTGGTTGGCATAATTTTCTATATCTGCCTTTATGCACCTTAGAGTTTTGTCTTATTAAGGTAATGCTGAAGGGAAACTTTCTCAGGGTGTGCTTAACTGTGGAGCTCATGCACAGCTTAATTTTGTAACTGTATATGGCATCTGATCCTTATGTTTTTTACATTAGAAGGAGGGACAGTGATGATGAAGAATGTAGTTTCTTGGAGGTGTAAGTGTAGGAATTGATCTAGGCATTATATGCATTTTCTTGTCCATCAGTAACTGAAAATTCCTTAGAATTTTATATTTTAGACAGCTTGCTGTTGTTTTTCTAGTGTTGTAAAATGTAATTGAATATATAAAAACTGGAAAAAAATGATCATAGGGTTTTTTTAGTATTAAAAGCACATTTGTCAAACCCTTACCAGATACATGTCGTGCTAGAATAAAGTTAAAGCAGGATCGCTGGCAACTCAGTAAGAGCTCTGCTGTGGGTCAAGACCAACACATAATGCAAGATCCTGGTGTTCCAACACATTGCACCTTTCTATAAAACACAAATAGAGTAGCTAATTGGATGGAAAGCTTTCTCTTTTTTTTTTTTTTTTTTTTTTCCTTATTGTCTTTGTAGGAATTTCTTTTCCTGTTTCTGCTGCCCTCCCCATTCCCCATTTCATGAAGAATGAAATCTATCAGGTCCTGTAAAACAAACTCTAAAATGCAGAACATTTTTTAAAATGATCTGATTAAACAATAAAGCACTATTTTCTATTATATTCTGGAGATTTTAAACATAATCATGTTAAAAATAAACTTGGTGAGAACAAAGCTTGGAACTTTGAGGATAGGTTTACACATGTACATTATTTCTACTGAAACAATAATTAAGAATGGTTTGAATTAAATTTAAGATATTTCAAAAAGTATTATGCAAGACTGATTAATCTTAAAACATTCCTCCAATGAAAGGGTAGTGTTGCTAAGGTTACAGTATTGTTTTAAATTTCTTATGTGATAAGAAAATGGCCGAACTATCCCTGGTGTGTGTGCCCTTTAACTGTGTAACTCCTTTAAGTTTATACAATGCCCACGATTACAATAAGAACCCCAAAAATAGTGTTGGCATGACTGAAATACAAATTTCTCTCTATTAAAAATCAAACCAAACTGGACTGCTATTAAGATGGCATATTTTTTTTTCTTTTGGTTTAAGATTGGAGACATTTATCTATGTATTTGGAATCTATCTTATAATGCATGAAGGCATGTTAAGGCTTTTTGAAGGCATTAGGACTGTTTGTGTTAGAAAACATTCTAAGCATAAATAGCACTTATTATTATTCCTGCATATGTATTCACTTAGGAGGAAAAGTTACAAACTTGCCTCTTCAAGCCTCCTACAAGATTCCCTATTCTTTACATACCATAGTCATGAATTACTATAAGCCCTCATACGCCCCAGATATTTATGCAATATGACATCTTAGAATGAATACTCCCTCTGGCAAGAAAAACAAGCTGTGCCAGATATCACACTCAGATAAACAGGGATGAAAGTTAACACAGAAGTTTGTTATTCACTACTGACATCAAGGAAATTTAAATTCCTTGGTTTAAAATACAGCTTCTTTCTTTGATCTAAAAAAGACTAATAGCTATATGGCTTGAATGTAGATTATAGGTTTGATAAATGTCCACTATGCTTCAGTGAAGAGTAATTCTATAAATGAGCAACAACTCACGATAGTATTTGTGTAAAGTGATTGAAGATAGAGCAGCAATGTACTGAACAAAAGAATGGTATGTGCTGAAGGACTGTGAATCTATTTTGCATTAATAGAATACTTTATTAGTATTTATGTGTTTAGTAGGATGGCAATGAGTGGCATTTGAAAATGACATTGATATCAGATGTAAAATAAATCGGTTCGATACATATCCTAATGAGATTCTTATTCAGATATAGTGGTAACTGTTTTTCACATAGAATTCCTGTAAGATTGACTAATAAACAGAAGATCAAAATGTAAATAAATGATGGGGAAAGGTTGACAATAGGATGCCATATGGTTTAAACCAGGCTAAATACTATTTTATATATTAAGGATGGAAAAAATGCAAGTCATTAAAATATTAGAATAATCAATATTAGGGAAGACTAAAAATCTAGAAGGTTATAATGAATAAAGGAGAAGCTGGATGAATAAAGGAGAATATGAATATGAAAATTAATAAAGGAGAGGCTGGACAAGAAATTTGGTATTACATATATTCTGTCATAGCAGAAGACATAATTTTACTAATCTTATAGATTTCTGAGAGAAGCTACAATACAACTGGGCAGAAAAATAGATACTATTTGAGGAAGGACATGATGTATAGCTATAGAAAATAAAACATGGGACAGAACAAGTGAATTGGTGTTTGTTATTCATTTTTTTATAGTGTAGGAATGATTTCCTGTTAACTCCAAAACTGATATGAGTAAATACATCTTGGGATTTACTGCCACAAGCTATTGCAAGCTAAGGGCATTTGAGATAGAGCGTAAGTATTTGTATGAGTAACAGAGTTATTCATAGATGAAACAAATTTCAAAATTAGAGATATTTATCAAAGGTTTAGCACATAAGCAGATCAGGTGTTGCTGTGTAGCGAGGAGGACCTGCCCTTGCTAGGAATGCTTTGGCTCTGTGAGCTCCCTCATGGACCAACACCTCATCCAATGCACGGTCAGACCTTTGTGGGTCCAGTGCACAAGGTGGCTCTTACACTTTCTTGAGCACTTGTTCAATCTTAGTATCATCACGTAAGAATATAATGCATTCCCTGTAAATGTATGCATACTTATGGCTAAAAAGAGGAGGTGTATTTTTGTTTTGATACTTTCATCTACAGAATGGTATTGAAGAGAATGTCAGTCATAGCACTGAGGTGCTAATTTCCATGCAGTGATGCAAAGGCATTAAAGCTTTACAGTATAGCAAAAAGCATTATTTAAAGTCTATGAATCTACTGTTATTTTTACATTAAATTCTTTCTCTTTTAATTGTAGAACTCCAGGAGACCAATCTAGGAATGCTTATATTATTAAATTACTTACTGCCCATGATGTCCCATAAAATTTACTGCAACATAAGTGCCAAATGTATACCTGATAACCTGCAGTTAGTTATTATATGCTGGTATTCAGAACTGAATTACCATGCATAAATATAAATTAAATTTGTTTTAAACATCATTGATTAGGCTGCAGTACAGAGCCCTATTATTTCTACTTGTCAAGTCTACAAAAACAGCTTTTTATCTTCTGTTCTGCGGCAGGTGTTATCTTATCATGCAACATGTTCGAAGGCAGAAGTTGATAAATTTAAGGTAAGGATTTCAGTTTTAAGTTATTTCTGAAAAGATAACTATAAATTAAAATAAAGGTAAATTATCTGAGAGAAAAGTTTTACATCAAAAGCAGAAAATTGTAATTAGCAATGATTTATGAATGATATATTACATGTTAGGCAGAAAAAGATGGAAAAAAATCTGTCAAAGCATAAAGAGCTGCAGTGATGGATGTACAGCAGCAAAATACCATTGTCCCAGCACCAGCTGCTGGAACTGGGTTTGGTGGCCTCTGCAGAAAGAATCACCCTAGGGAATTCATACCACAGTGGGAGGGTGAGGAAGAGACTAGAGAAAATGAGAGGAACTTGAGACTTTACATGCATATAGTCTGGACGCTGTCCTGTGTTTACTAAAAAGCAGAGTATTCACTGTCAAGATCAGAAGGCTGGAGGTGAAGGTGAGAAATCCTAACTTCTGTATGTACCCTGGGCAGAACTGTAAACTGGTGTGTGCTGAACACAGTATTGCTAAGGACCGATGATTACATGTTCTCACTGAATCCAGCCTTGCCAAGGGTGAGAGAGTAGGGAGAATGGTGACCTTGCTCTTTCATCCCTGGCAGCACTCCAGAGCTGCTTTTGCAATAGGTTTTGTTTGTCCTTTTATGCTTAAGGAAACCCTAGGGAAGCTGTGTGGCGCTTTACTTGGCTATGAGGCGTTGGTGTTGTAGAGGGCTCCTCATAGCTGTTTGGGAGGCTCTAGTGGCTGATATCAGTGTTGGTCTCCTATACACAAATTGTATTGGAGACTGTGACAAGGTCTAGAAAGTAGGTCTGGACTGCTGTGAACCTGCACTACTGGCATTCCCTGCTGTGACTCCCTGGCACCTGTCTGACAAAAATAGCTGGTTGGTGGTTATTTTGACACTTGGCTGGCAGAGTGACCTCTGCACCATGGGGGATGGTTGTGGTGGAAGGGAGAAGCCATGGGTGGCTTAGCAGAGCTGATGCTGGTAAGATACCTGGGCTGAGGAAGGGCAGCTATTGCCAGTCAGTTAACTGATTTGTAGATTATTGCCCAAACAATGGCTATGCTTTAGAAATCTGTCGATAGCTGGTGCTAAGGGTATAGTATTCTCCCTCCATTGTAGTTATTGGTGCAGCTACACACCCTTTTGTAACCTGAAGATTAGATTACTGAATTAGTGCTGGAATCAAACATGCCTGAAGATTATTACAACACTGCAGCCAGCAGAAAATACTTCTGTGTGCTTAGGAAGTTGTATTTTATTTTTGGCAAAAAGAACACTGAACTCTGTGATACAGGGAAAAGAAAGGGATAATGGGATAAAATTATGTTGTTGGTTTTCATAGGTTACTTTAGAATAAGCACCTGTAATACAGCTTTTGTGACTGTCAGGATTCAATCAATATCTTTCTACATTAAAGGGCCATACTTTTTGGTTCCTGTCAGCCATTGAAAGACAGTCCTCCATCATGGACTCTCTAGTTGAAATAAAAGCTTGCTGTGTTGCTCTTTGGGCTTAGATAATAGTGTGATGAGGAATTACTCTATTTGTTTTCTCCAGTGTCTTCACTTAATGGATTTGCCAGTCTCCATGTAAGGCATGTCTTGTTATCCATTTACCCTGAAGGCAGGTAGTTCCATTTAATGGTAAATGATAAGGTAAAGGGAAATTAAAAGCATTTATTCATTATCAGCTCAAATAGATACATTTCTAATAGAACATAGATGAGAAGAGGAGGAATATAACCAAGCTATGGTTAAACTAAGCTGAGAATTTTTATAAGAAAAATTTTCTCTTTTCTATATCCAATTGTCTCCCTTTCAATTCCTGACAAAGTGAGTACCAGGTAGACTTTGTTAATGCTTTGCACAACTGTCTGTAAACCAAAGAAAACAATAAAACCCCAGAAAGGACCAGCATGTCTTGTGGGCCTTCAACAGAGAGCTCATCCCCAGAGAGCACCATCCATCTGTAGGATGAAATTGCTCCCATCTCCTCCCTTGCAGAGCTCTGGCAGACAGTATCCTGCTGAGTTCTCCTGGGGCATCCTACCCTGAAATCACTGCTCTTTTCTCTGTTCGTTATATTGTTGTATTTTGTATAAGCCCCTTGTTATATTAGGGTCATCTTCTAGACTTGACTGGCTAATAAACAATTCCTCCCTCTAGGGATGTTTGGGGCTAAAACTGTCCCCTCTCCCTTTGGAGATTTATTTGCAAATGTCAGAGGAAGTGTCTGTTATGATTTACTCAATGTTCTGGTCAGAACAGTAACAAGCACACATGATAGAAACATCTAAAGCCAGTAGTTCACTGCTGGCTCTTGACTGACATGGGACCTAACAGTAATTAACGACTTTGGAGTGACAATACATTTGAGTTGACAGCTTTTCAAGATATTACCCCAAATCTACTGTAACTAGACCCCAGCAGCTTGGAAATAATTACTTAGTCTTCCTTCTAGTGTAAGTTGTTTATTTCCACACTTGTCATCTTCTTTCTTTATAGTCTTAATGAAATGCTTTTCCATTAATTTTTATTTGCCTAAGTTCTCAAGAATATTCTGATACAAAGTGGAAAATTGCAAGTGTACTTAAGTTTATTTTTCCTCTGGCTTTTACCAGTGAATTAATTTTATTGTGTAACAGAAAGCCTAGCAAGACTAGTTAAAGTTGATTTTTTTTTACTTGAAATTTTGTCTATAATATTCTACTGCTAATGGATTAATTAATAAATACACAAATTCACAAATATATCTGGTATCTTTTTAAGAATTAATTATAATCACTGTGAGTAGGTTTTGTAAAATAAATATAATTTATTTCTGTTGCTACTAATCCTGTCTAAGAATTAGTGAAACAAAATAAAAAACCAAAACATCTTAGTAAGAAACCCACCCTTAAGAAATTAAATACCTTCCTCTGGATGCTAAGATGGGAAGAAGTACAGAGCACCATTGGTTGTGGAGTTGAGAAATACAGAGGAAAGTTCACGGTAAGGAACAGTGAAACATGAATGTAAGATAATAGACCATGCCATGCAATTGGCTTCTTCCATACCTGATTTCTACAATTGTCTAAAAACAAATCAGCAATGTAGATTCCCACTGAATGGGGTTTTTGCACATTTTTTAAATGATTCTACTTCTGGTGTTTCTAGAATATAGCTTCCACTAATAAAAATCTGAAAGCCAAGTTTAAAAATGCTTGTATGATTAGAAATGGTTCTATTAATGAATGAGTAGTTGGGTTTTTTTGTCAGAAGAGAATCCAGTTATGTGAATCATCACTATAAAAATTTATGCCACTAGTCCCTTTCATTATTTGCATTAAAGCTTTTGGGATTCATTAGCACTTACACTACAAGGCACACATTTCTCAGGAGGCCGGTGCAAGCAGGACTGTTGCAAGGCTCAGACACAGTGTAGGCTGGTGCAGCTCCACTGACCTGGATGGAGCCACCTACTCAGTCTGCTGCCTGTGCCCAGGGGAAGTGGAAATGGAAAAAATTCATGCCGTTAACCCAGTGAGCTTGTTTTAGCAATAAGAGAGGAGGCCTTAGCCCTCTAGGTAGGCACAAGCGGAACTGTAGAGATCTGGATTCAGAGCCTGAGCAAATCACTTAGTCTCTGTAGGTGATAATCTGGCCCTGGGGAAGGTAATGGGAAGTTTGCCATTGATTTCAGTGGGATGTTGCAGTCTTCGGCTTTGTTTGGCATTTATAAAATTGCATAGTATCCTCTCTGCCACCTTCCATTTATTCATGGCAATCACTCTGTTGCATTGCATTTTCTGATAGAACAAGATCCCTGAAAAAAAGTTACATTTTAAGATCCAGTCCTCTTTGTATGGCAGTTTAAAATGTAGATGAAAGGAAAACTTGAGCTGTCATGCAGGGTAAAATGGGTGGGTTTCTAAAATGGGGAAAGACATATGGAAGCTTAATTGATAGTTTCAATAACAGGCAATTGAATTAGAATTAATTATTAATCAGAATTAATTGTGGGGTGTCTACCATTATTCCTGTATATGGGATAGACAATGTACTTCCAGGTTCTAAGAAAGAGGATGTGGGTTTTTTGTGAATGATTTATAGGATTAAAATGAGAGCAACTAAAACATATTATTTAAAATAAGTTGTACATGTACATAGACTCTCAGTT